>JADRCD010206449.1:0-46513 GCA_019843815.1 Montemys delectorum
CTCTCTCTCTCTCTCTCTCTCTCTCTCTCTCTCTCTCTCTCTCTCTCAGAGGTGAGATGCTTGCCTGTGTGTTGCATAATTAAAGAATGCAGTAGAGAAATAGGAGTGAGTTGAATTCTGAAACTCATTTTCACGAGTGGGCAGTTTGCAGACCCAGAAGAAAGGCTTTGCACAAAGCATAGTGGTAGAGGAGAAGGTGAAATATAAAACCACAGGAAGCAGAGGCCTCCCAACATCCAGATAAAAAACTTGAGAATGATTTGGCAGTTCCAGTAGCTCCTGACAAAAGAGAAGCACTGCCAGGCACAGGCACGTGTACAAAGAGTCTAAACACTCAACCCAAGGCCCACCACTGTGGATTCAAAGCACCCATTAAGGGCTAGTATACAGCAGTCTTGATCAAATGCCTACTGTGACATGTTCCAACTCTACTTTCAAAGAGCAGCGTGGCTACTTAAGACTCTGTTCTTACTAACCACACCACTAATGAGTTCTTCCTTTAGCTGTCATGAGAGATTTGGTGAGAAGGGGTAAGCTTAGTATAGGAAAAAGTATTAAAATTGTTTCTTCAATACAATGTTTAAAAAACACTTTGTGTGTCAACTGTCAAGATTCTCGAAAAAATTGGAATGATAATGGAAATAATAGTGGAATGATAATGATAATGGAATGATAGTGAGTGTTATATACTTACATTAATTCTAGAAGGTTATCCCTAAGAAAATGGCAAAGCCCTCCACTTTAAGAAACCAGTGGGAGAGGGTGGGCTGACAGGCATTGGGAGGGGGGAGGCAAAAGGGGTTTGTTCTTGTTTTTGTTTGTTTGTTTGTTTGTTTGTTTTGGAGGGGAACCTGGGAAAGGGAAAATGTACATGTAAATAAAGAAAATACCTAATTTAAAAAAAAAAAGAAACTCCTGTCTTGACTCTAGTAAAATACTTGTCAGGTATAGATCTGATTTCTTCTGTGCCTACCACATTGTCATTCTATATAACCAAGCTCAATCTGTTAAACACCCTGCAAGATTTTATATGTGTGCTGATCGTAAAGTTTTAGCATTCCTGGAAATCATTGTTCATTTTTTTCAGACCATGTATAGAATTTATATTTATTAAACCTCTGCATCCTCAAACACTTACTCCTAACTTAATAGTCTCAAAGCCAAAAGCTATGGTGGTTCATTAGTTTGCAATTGGTGTTATGCAAATGCTCCCTGTAACTTCTTTTACTTCCAAGGGATTGCTCCCCTAGTTGCATTCCAACTAGGAGAAGTAATTGATTATGCCCAGTTCCTGGTTAGTCTTTGCAAATGGCTTCCCAAATTAGCACTCAGATGATATGTATACATCTTTGACTCAATGAGCTGTGGTTTATAAAAACATTTCCTGATCTATTCAATCATCTAAAAATCACTTCTGAGTACGCACTTATGAAGAGGTAATGTGAACATCCAGGACTATGAAGACATGTCTTATACAGCATTACAGTCTAGTGACTAGACTTGGCATACAAACTAGTGTGTGTACAGAGGGTGAGGTGGAATGGAAAAGAGAGACAATGAACATAAAAACAGGCAATAATCACCTCTACTTGCAGAGAAATGATGGCTGTTTCTACAGATTAACAATTCCTAGAAAGCCATTAGAAGAATATTAGCATGTGTATAGTAGAGGATTGCAAATTCGATTATCAATAGAAGGAGAGGACCTCAGCCCAGTGAAGGTTCTGTGCCCCAGTGTAGGGGAATGCCAGGGCCAATAAGTGAGAGAGGGTGGGGTGGTAAGCATGGGGAGGGGGGAGGCAACAGGGGTTTGTTCTTGTTGTGTTTGTTTGTTTGTTTGTTTGTTTTTTAGAGGGGAAACTGGGAAAGGAGAAATTTACATGTAAATAAAGAAAATACCTAATTAAAAAAAAAAGAATAATATTAGATGCAACTAACTGGGACCACTCACCAAATTCTGACCAGGTGATGTCACAGATGAACAAAGATATGCTCTTTGTAATCTTGGTCTTCTGTATGATTGCAAGCACAGAGTGAACATATAGATTATAAAATGTTAACCTTGTGGAAAATGAAATCCATTTGCATCTTAACTTCTCTTCATCAAATCTCAGACTTCTTATCTTTGTGTTTCTCTTCTACCTTAGAATCTACTAAAATGAGCTAATACACACTCTGTGTCCATTCTGCTTTAAAGGGAAATCAATTAAATCAGTGGATTTCATATCTTTTACAAGGTAGAATTAGATTCAGGGGTTTTATTTTTGTATTCCATCCCTCTTAACTGCTATTCTTCCACAAATGCATACTTAACGTCATCAGTATGAAATCTAAAAGTATGCATTATGTATTCATGGTGAAACATGTATTTTCCTCTCCTCCATTCTAGTCCTTAGGAAAAAATAGGAAGAGTGAACTCCTATAGAAATCACTGTTAATAAATCCCATTAAAAGGATTTTTAATGATTTTTGTATTCCAGAGTTGAAGATTATATTTTATGGCATCATTTTTGTTTTCAAAGTAATCATAAATTTATTGAAGTTACTGTGAGTTTTATCATTCATGTAGGATGGCACCTCCCTACAGTCTTATCACATAGGAAGTTGTGAGAGAAGGGCTTCTGAAAGTTGGGGGCAGCCAGCCATCAAGGGATGCCTAGTAAGATCCTGTCTCTAAAATAAAAGGTAAAGATATAAAAATATTTAAGAAAGAAAATATGTTATCAAATGAATAGATTTTTTTTCCATTTAGATCAATGACATCATTTGTGGTAGAAAATGTATCAAAAACATCTAGATAAGTTTTTGTGTTCTGTTTACTCTTAGGAACGAAGTATATTAGTAAGTAATAAGTAGACTTTGTCTCTTTTTAAGTTAAATTATAAGAGTCAATCATATATATAGTAATCTCTATATGATTGTGCCCAGAGAGTACTAATTGCTTTACTAATGGAAGGAATATAATGATTATCTGACCAATATAGTTAGATGAAACATTTAAAATCATCTTCCAGGAAAAGATGAGAACAACATTGATAAACTGTTGTCTATTGTTATTCTTTGTTTTTGTTTTTTTGTTTGTTTGCTTTTTGTTTTGTTTTATTTTTGAGACAAGGATTCTCCGTGGAGTTCTATCTGTCCTGGAACTTACTCTGTAGACCACTCTGGCCTCAAACTCAGAGATCCACCTGCCTCTGCCCCCACAGTGCTGGGATTAAAAGGCATAGGCCACTGTGCTGAGCTTCAACTCTTATCTTTCAAAGACAGGAAAAGTCCATTAAAATCACTTTCATAGAAATAAAACTATTGCTATAAGGATATAATAATAAAAATAATAATTAACAAACCACAATGAATAGGAATGGCCAACAATGTATGTGTTTTTCTAGTAACAAATAGTAGTTGGTATTAAATAATCCTTAAGTTACCATTACCCATCAAGTAATCCCTACCTGTATCTGCATTCATTAATGTTTTGTATATTTCACAAGCTAAGATAATGCTTTTGATATGATATTGATACCATAGCTGACACAAATTGAAACATGATCAAGTAGAAGTGATGTTATAAAAAATATGTTTGCACTTGTGAAGCAGAGGCAAGTAGATCTCTATAAGTTCAAGGCCAGCTTATTCTATAGAGCCAGTTCCAGGACAGCTAGGGCTACACAGAAAAAAACATATCTCAACAAACAAAACAAAACAAAACAAAACAATACAAAACTCTCAAAGAAAACAGTATCAGTAAGATGGCCTAGAGATGCCAGAAAAGATGTCCTTTTTAATTTTCTTCTTTCTGCGCCCAGAGAAAACATATTGATTCTTGGCCCAACTAGCTTCCACAAGAATTCCACTCTAAGGATCCATGGCAATAGCTTTGCCTTCCAGGAACTATTATAATAATATTTTTAATTATCATGAAGCTTTCACCAAGATGCTCAGAGTGCAACAACACCAATTAAAATACCATTATCATAAACAATAATAACTAGAGCCTCATAAAGCACCACATAGTAACAGTATGGCACACTGGGGACATGACAGGCTGTGGTCAAGGAAGGGATCCCCTGACACAGTGCTCCAGGAAACAGGAAGTCAAATAATCTTATTACAAACTTCAGAAATACATCCAAAAGTATCATTATGAAGCACAGTGTTTACTATTCGATGTCCTATGTCCATGGGAGTACTAACCTTATTTTTTTATATATTTTCTTTATTTACATGTAAATTTTCCCTTTCCCAGGTTCCCCTCCAAAAAACAAACAAACAAACAAAAACAACAAGAACAAACTCCTTTTGCCTCCCCCCTCCCCATGCCTGCCACCCCACCCTCTCCCACTTATTGGCCCTGGCATTCCCCTACACTGGGGCATAGAACCTTCACAAGGCCGAGGTCCTTTCCTCCTATTGATGATCGAATTTGCAATCCTCTACTATACACATGCTGCCAGAACATTCAATCTCCTGAGAGGCTCTGACAATACCTGACTAATACAGATGTAGAGGCTCACAACCATTCATTGAACTGAGTACTAACCTTATTTTGGGGGTTGGATAATTGGGAATTAAACATTTTTAAGATAGATCTTGAAGTAAAACTCTTAAATATCAATTACAAAGGATAACAGACTTGCTGACAAAATTTTTGACTCACTAGGAATAAAGCTGTAGGGCTTTAAAGATTTTGTGTTCCTGCTCATATTGTGCTGATTATAAGGATGAGCAGGCTGCCTGCCCCATTTATAATGTCATGTAAGACTCTGAAAAAGCAAGGAACCAGTTTGAGGCTGCAGGACACAGTAGTAACTTCTCCTTATGCAAGTGCATCATAATTATATTGTTTTATGTTGCAATTATAGATAATCTTTGGCATATCATTTACTGTCCAAGAGTTTCCATCTCTTTCTTCTTTGGAAGAAAATTTTATTGTATAGTTTAAATATCCCTGTCTCATTTCTACTGACCATCCTGTAACTATGCCATTTGCACACAACAGTCATTCAAACTCCTAAGAAAGGTTCTTGTTTATTCATTTACTTAATTCAACCAAGTGCTTGACACTTATGAAAGAGCCTCTTACTGACATGACTTCAATGTTAACCACATAATTTATAGTTTGTATGTAATTTATTACATTTTAAGAGCTAGGGCTAAGGAGACAGATCAGTCAGTAAAGTTCTTGCTGTGCAAGTAGGACAACCTGAGTTTAAGCCTCAGAACTCACATTAAAATGTGAGCATGGTAGCATGTACTTGCAATCCCAGCATTGGAGAAGCAGAAATGGGTGATACATATGGCTCAGTGGCCAGGTAGCATAGCTTTCTTAGCAAAAGATCCTATCTCAAAAAAAAAAAATCTAAGATGGTTCTGTGTAATTAATTTATTCCAATGAAAACCACCATGAACAAAAACAGGATATCAAGTTAGGAATAGCATTCAAGACCAACTTCTGGCCTCCAAGGGTACATGCATGCAGACATAGTTTTGGAGGTAAACTAAATGGAAAGTACATATACCTTGAATTATACAAATGATGGAATTGTTTTTCATGCTGCAATATTACTATAAACTGACCAGACCATCATGCTCATTGCATGGTGAAAAGTAATGTTGTCTATTTTGTAGTTCAAAACAAAGAAATAAAAATAAATTGTTATATATTCTAGCTTGGAAAATTCAAAGCAGTGCTTTTCTGAAGTTGACAAGAAAAAGAATATTCAGAAGTGGGTATATTTAATGGAAATGAGTATGAACAATGAAGACCACACATCTTCAAAATTCTCTGGTAGTGCCTCTCTGAGCTGTTAGTTTTCATGATGATAAAGGATGTGTGCTAAATCATGTCATTTCTTCCACAGAAATGAATGTAAACCTTCTTGATAACAATGAGATAGAACCAGAGTGTAGTGGCTATTCCTGGTTGTCAACTTGACTATATCTGAAATGAACTACAATCTAGAATTAGGAGGCTCTCCTGTGCCCCTAATCTCGAGGCTGAGAGATATAAGTTTCCGACCTGAATCTTGGTATGGAGACCTTGAGGAACCGTGGTTATTAAACCCAGAGGACTAAGATAGAAAGCTCTATGAGAAAGATCATCTGGGATTAAAGGTGTGGTGGCATAGTGGCTATGAATCCTAGAAGATTAAGACTGGAAGATCTACGAGTTTAAGTAAGGTCATCTGGGGTTAAAGGTGTGGTGGCACACATCTTTAACCTGGGCCACACTTTTTGCTGGAGACCCATATAAGGACATTGGAAGAAAGAAGGCTCTCTCTCTCTGCTTCGCCTGCTTGCCTTGTGGGACTGAGCAACTGCTGGATCCTTGGACTTCCATTCACAGCTGCTGTCGACCATTGTTGGGAGTTGATTGTTGGGAGTTGGACTACAGACTGTAAGTCATAAATAAATTCCTTCACTACATAAGGACTACCATAAGTTCTGTGACTCTAGAGAACCCCGACTAATACACAGAGAAAGTGAAGGCATGACAGTATTCTATATCAGAATTGCTGAGGCAAAACTAGCTTCAATTTCTAAAGATTTGCATTTTATTTTACTTATAGTGTTTTAAAATGTAGTGTTTTAAAATGTATGATCATTCAAGAAGTACACATTGTCATATGATATCATTATATATTAAATTGCAATATTTAAAATTTTGTATATACAGTCAGATCTATACCACAATCAGAAATCATAGGGTCCATGTATCCAAGTGTAGGTTTATGAAATTTAGAACCTTTCACATACAAATAGAGAGCAATATGTAATCTTTTTTCTTTTTTAAAAGATTTATTTATTTATTTTATGAATATGGTACACTGTAGCTGTACAGATGGTTGTAAGCCACCGTGTGGTTGCTGGAATTTGAACTCAGGACCTTTAGAAGAGCAGTCAGTGCTCTTAATTGCTCAGTCATCTTTCCAGCCCCATAATTTTATTTTCTTTTTTGTGTATGCTTATGGTTGAATTACTGGGCCATAGGGTTTGCCAGTATTCAGCTTTAATAAATGCAACCAAATGGCCTTCCAAGATGCAACATGACAGACTCATTTTACAAAATCATCAACTATGTATATAAATTCCATGCATTTAGTATTATTATATTTTTTTAGTTTTTGAAAAATTTAAGCAACATATCACCATTTAAGTTTTTTCATTCTGTTTCATGTTTGTGTGTGCACATACGTGAAATTGTACACATGTGTATGCATTGAGTATCAGTGTGGGGAGACCAGACATTAACATTGTTCTTCAGGAGCCACCTACCTAAGGGTCTGAAATCACTAACTAGGCTGCACTGCATGGCTAGAAATCTCAGGCACCTGTCCTTCCCCTCCCGAACAGTGAGACTATACTATGACTGCAGTTCTGGATATACACTGAAGATCAAGCACTCTGAAAACATCACTGCCAGACTTCCTACCCCTGTTTCATTTTAATAGTATCTCATTTTATTTTTAAGTAAATAAATAGTTATAGCTAAAAACATTGAACAAACTTGTCTATGCATTTTGTGCATTTGAGTATCTTGTTTTGGGAAGTTCCCATTCAACTGTTTTCCCTTGAAGGAAAAAAAAAATGAGCTGATAGTATTTTCCTAATAACTGAACGGAGTCATTTGCAAACTACTGAGATAGTTATTTCTCAGGTGCAGGTGGCTATGAACTAATCTCTCATTCTAAGGATTGTCCTGAGTCCTTAATGGTGACTTTACGTAAACAGAAGCAATCAATTTTTACAATATTCATTTTGAAGCCTTTTTGTTTCCTACTAAATGCATTGCTGACTATTTAAGATCTTGCGTCCTTCAGTTCCTTAACACTGATACTATGTAAGGTTCCCAACATGTTGCTCTTCAAGGTGCACCTTTCCATTTTCTCTTGGTGTCTTAATTTGCAATTAAGATTCAGCTTGTCATTTACTAATATAATTATTGACTTAATTATTAGGATTCCACTGATTAGTTAGGGTCCATTAGACATTGTTAGAGGGCTAGATCATCTAGCTCATTGAAAAGCACCATTCTCCAAATATTTCTTCTTCTTTTTTATTTTTATCTTTCTTACCTAATCCTTTTTTGTGAGGAGGAAGAGTTTTGTTTATTTCAATCAATTTATTTCTAAGCCTTGATATATATTTAAACAAATCTATTCTTAAAAGGGGGAACCAAATACTCACTGAAGGAGTGGCAGAGATTAACTATGGAGCAGAGACTGAAGGAAGGACAAGCCAGTCTAAATATAGCTATCTCCTGAGAGGCTCTGACAATACCTGACTAATACAAATGTAGAGGCTCACAGTCATTCATTGAACTGAGTACACGGTCCCCAATGAAGGAGTTAGAGAAAGGATCTATGGAGCTGAAGGGTTTGCAGTCCCTTAGGATGAACAACAATATGAACTAACTAGTACTCTTAGAGCTCCCAGGGACTCAACCACCAATCAAGGACTATACATGGTGGGACTGAATGTTCTGGCAGCATGTGTATAGTAGAAGATTGAAATTCGATCATCAATAGGAGGAAAGGACCTCGACCTTGTGAAGGTTTTGTGCCCCAGTGTAGGGGAATACCAGGGCCAATAAGTGGGAGAGGGTGGGGTAGCAGGCATGGGGAGGGGAGAGGCAACAGGGGTTTGTTCTTGTTGTTTTTGTTTTTTTGTTTGTTTGTTTGTTTTTTGGAGGGGAAACTGGGAAAGGAGAAATTTACATGTAAATAAAGAAAATGTCTAATAAAAATAAATAAAGTTATTATTGTACAAGTTTTTATCCCAATATTTATAATTGTTCAATTTGATGTTTACATAGCAGACAGTTTTTTATTGTCTTCCTACACTTTTCTGTTTACATATTTGGCACATTGAACTGTCCAGCCTACCTAGGACAATGCTGAGCAGGAAAGTAATATCATTTCCTCTCTGTTCTTATGGATGGACACTTCTAATATTTGACCACTAAATTAGATGCTTGCTTTAGTCTTTTGTTGAGAGCTTTTCAAAAATTAAAAACTTTCCTTTTATTCCTGAGCTACTAAGTATTTTTATCAGGAAAGATGTTGAATTTTACTAAATACTTTTTCTATACATTCAGAGTGATTATGCCACTTTACTCAACTAACACAGTAAATTATCAACTAATATTTGGACTGTTAATCTATCATTCTTAGAATTCTTATAATAAATATACACCAGTTTTTTTCTAACATTTTCCATAGGATGTTCAAATATAAACCAAATTTTCATTAAGAACTAGTAAGATTTTACACACAAAAAATTACCTTATTTTCTGGCACATCTGACTCTTGTACAGAGTATGATGTTCACTACCAGAGGTCCATTTCACGAGTTTTCATTTCATGCTAGATATCCCATCATAGTGATCTGGATATTTTACATTTTCTTTGTCTTTTATAACTTACCTAATCAAGATACTGGATATGAATGTTTTCATATGGGAAGAATTATACATTTATTTATATAAATATTTTTTTATTTCTGTGTACTTGTGTAAAATATTTGTTATAGGGAAATATCTGACTCTTTAAACTGATTATTTTAAATATTGACCAAGTGCACAAGTTTTTAATTACACAGATTATTTTTTGATAAGAGATTCTGTTTATCTACTTTGAAACATTAATAAAGGTGTTGTTAGTGTCATTAAAAAAATAGTTACCCAGATTGTTCAGCTCCGAAGATTCACCTACTTTTTAGCAATTTCTTCATAAAATCTACTTCCTACATCTACTAACTACATGCCAAATCTCATAAAACACAAACGTGGGATTTACAGAATGAAACACACCACAAATATTTATAGGTTCAAAATGCTGTGAACATCCACACCCACATGCCAGGAGATAACCCACTTGTACAATAGTGGCGTATCTGCAACAGGAATTGTTATGCTTGCTCTGATTGGATTTGAGGCCAACTACATAGGAAGGAATGCAGTTATATAATACAAACCCATTTCACATAAGGCCAACGAAATAGCAGGCCCAAGTGAAATAACAGGAACTTAATACTGTTTAGATCATTCTTCTACCTTGCCAATCCACCTCCTAAACATCTGCTTCGGCCCATAGACAAACGCTACATTTGACCTTATTGCAGACCAAGCAGTGGATAATAGTAAAAGCAGGGACTCCAGTAATTCAGAGGACTAAGAATCAATGGTGTTTGAGTGCTTATCTCTAAACATGGTGTTTATACCACTCCTGTATGGCACAGCAGATGTCTTGGAAGAGAGACCGGAAATATAAAATATAACAACATAAAATAAAATAAAAGATAAATTGTAAGAGCTGGGAAATAAAGAGAAGAAGGCTCTAAATGCCACCTTCTGGCTATAACCAGCCATTGAAATCATGAACTTATAGCAGCTGTAGTTCCCTTCAAAATATCAGAAAACAAGAAATACATGTGCAAAAGGAAATTATAGTGAGGAAGGGGGCAAGAGGTGAGAGGAATGTGAATGAATTTTATGGTATATACGAAAATGTCACAGAACAAGTCTAATTTTTATAGTGTTTCTTTCTTTTCCTAAATATCTAAAACTTATAGAAGAATTGAGATTGGATCATTTAGGTTGAATAAATAAAAATAATATTAATTAGTAATCAAAAGAATATATAAGGAAGCATTAAGAATTTTAGAGTGACCTTATGTTTTGGTGAGGAAACAATAGATACTATAATTCCAATCACAGGATCCATTTTTTGATGGCTCAGTCAACTCTAAATTCAGCCTTCTATGAGTCCATTAAAGTTTTATGTTCAAATAGAAAAAGGTGGAAGCCAAGCCATGTGTTTAGGAGACAGCTATATGGCATATTTTGAAAAACATGACAGACATTTCTTTACCCACTTTGAGAAGATTCACATTAAATATGAAACAGTACACGTCAGCCACTTATTCATTGCTGTAAACAGACACCATAACCAAGGCAATTAAATGGCAATTTTGTTAATAAAATAAAGCATTTAATTAGGGGCTTGCTTATAGTTTCAGAGGTCTGATGCCTTATCATTATGGTAGCGAACATGGTGGCACACCTATAGGAGCTCGAGCAGTTGCAGAGAGCTACATCCTGATCCTTAGACAGAGAGAAGGACAGCATGCAGGGAGTACTGGGGTGGGTATGAACATTTAAAACCTCAAGCCCAACCCTAGTGACATACTTCCCCTAGAAGGGACACACTTCCTTCTCCTTCTTAAATAGTATCCTTCCCTGATGACTAAGCATCATGGGCTAAGGAGGCCATTCTTATTTAAACTACTGTACAGTGAAACTTCAAATTAGCAAAAGAATTTATTGTGATGCAAAATATCAAACTTGTGATAAGTTCATTATACTAAGTTTATACAATTAATTCAGCTAAAATTTTCACTTCTCTTGACTTTTCTAGTGCTTTGCTCTCTTTTTTATTGTCATTGTTGTTGTTTGTTTGTTTGTTTGTTTTTAAAAATTCTGGTAGCATTCATAATCCATTTTACCTAATTCATTAAAATATTTGTTGGTGACTATAGAGATGGCTCTGGGACTAAGAGCACACAGTGTTCTTGCAAAGAACCTGAATTTGAGTCCCAGGATTCATGTTTGATGGCTCAGCCAACTCTAACTTCAGCTTTCTATGAGATCCAACATCTCTGGCCCCCATGGATGCCCATAGTCACATGCACACACCCATACAAAGACACAAAGGCACACATAATTAAAATCACAAAAGTAAATCTAAAATCAGAATTCAGTCAAATAGGATTTTTAGATTTGAGATATATCCTCCTTCAAGCTATTCGGTTTTATCCAATTTTGTTTCTCCTTATTCATTGGTAATTTCATACATGGATTATAATCATATAGACTCCCTAATCCCTTGCTTCAAATATTTCACATCTTTCCCAATACATAGCCCTTATACCTTCATGTTCTCTTTAGTTTTTGAACAATCTACTGAATCCAGTTAGTGATGTTCATTCACATATAGGTTAGGGTCTTCCACTTGGACATTCTTTGTGCCCCTTCTTCAGTGTTAGTCCCCAAACTTTGAAGGAGGGTGTTGGTAGGTGTGGCCCATCTACTGCTGAGCACTCAGAGTTCTTAATCTCAGTACTTTGGAGAATTATAAATCTCTACATTAAGCAAAAAGAAGCTTTTCTGATCAAAATTGAGAGCAGCACCAACTTACATATGTCAAAATAAATTATTTAAAAACTGATTTGATAATATGATGTCTTGTCAAACATAGACTAGTGTTCCCCTTGGACCTATGAGTTCCATGTCCATGGGGTTTGACCATTTTCCTAGTACATGTACCAACTTCTTTCTATGGAGAAGGAATCAAACCCAGTCAAAAGAGCCAGCACAAATAGCTTTTCCATTACTGTACCAATGGTATAACTTGCCTGGCAAATTGGTATGGGTCCTGAGTTGGGAAGACCTTAAAGTATGTTTTATCTTTGGGAGCCTTCATAGCACCAGGTAGTATGAGAGCTTACTAGAATGAAGAGGGTGTTCTGGTCAGTTCAAGAATGATTTCTCTATGTCTGCACTGAAATTATGTGGGGGCAACAAGCCTCATTAAGATGCAGTTATCTTGTGTAAGGAAAGGGCACTATCAATAGCCTGTATTTTTTAAGGTGCCTCTAGGGTCCCATGAGCAAGAACTCTCAGGGAGGTAACTCATGTCTGGCACTGAGATCTTCATTTAATTATCCCTGTCTTCTGGGAACACTAATGTGTTCCCTAATGTGGATACTTCTGCTCAAACTCCTTTTTTAAACTTATATTTTTAATTAGTTTATGCAATAGTGGGGTTTCATAAGGATTCTTCATACATCTTTAGTTTTAGTTAATTTTTTCCTGTATCTCTTTTGCACTACTTCCCTGAGCCCATCTCTGCTTAAACACTAGGATGTCAGGATTTACCCACCCCCATTCATGGGCTTTGCTATCTACTAATAGAAGTTTTGTTAGGTTACCCATCACAGTATCCCATTTAGGGTTTTTATTGACTTTTCTTTTTGGTTAACCCTTTCTCTGCCCCATCATTTCACCACCTCCACCACTATACTACTTGCTTACAATTTCTCCAGCAATACACCTCATCTAATTTTTGAGTTTGTGATAGTGATGCTGTGATCACTACTGGACAGTCAATATATGTTTGACAAAGTAGAAGTCTTTATTATGAAAAATCAGAGCTGTTATTTAGTGATTAAGCAAGTCTATTATCAATCATTTACATTTTAAAAGTCTTGATGGTGAAATTGCTCATGGACCAAATTAATTAGCTTCTATGAAAAAACATGCAAGATGTCACTCTTAATCCTTATTTATTAAAAATAACCTTCATATCTTTTTAATTTTAGAATCCACACTTGAAAATATGATTATTATTTCAGTAATAAAAACAACATGTTCTAAGATCTATACCAGACAAAACAGCATTAACAGCAAAATTAAAAATATTTTAAAAGAAAAATCTCATCCTTAGAGGAACTAATTTTTTTAAATTGGTTTTACTCATTTTCATTCAAAATATTTGTGTATGTGTTACCTCTTACTCTGCCTATGCAGTTGCTAATAAGATACTTAAGAAAACCTTTGGTTGAATATTTGACTAGGATTTTTTTAATATGAATATTGTCTGTCATAGGTCAATAATGTGGCTTCTGAAATATCTAATTAAAAGCTTTTTGTAAGATTCATAACCTTGTTTTACATACTGAATAATCTTGGATAACATTTTGATTTCTTTTTGTTAAATTCATTAATAGCAAATTCTATTCATGTTGCAAATGGAAAATTGATCACTACTTAAAATATTTTGTAAGACAAAATTTCTATGAAACTGTAACTAGAAATCCCCCAAACCATGTGGTACATCAATTTCTACCATAACTCATGGAATTACTTAGTCATTTTTTTTTTTAATGTTTCAAAAGGAACTTTTTTTTTATTAGCTATTTTCTTTATTTACATGTGAATTTTCCATTTCCCAGGTTCCCCTCCAAAAAACAAACAAACAAACAAAAACAACAAGAACAAACCCCCTTTGCCTTCCCCCTCCCCATGCCTGCCACCCCACCCTCTCCCACTTATTGGCCCTGGCATTCCCCTACACTGGGACATCACAACCATTCATTGAACTGAGTACACTGTCCCCAATGAAGGAGTTAGAGAAAGGTTCTATGGAGCTGAAGGGTTTGCAGCCCCCTAGGACGAACAACAATTACTACCTAGTACCCTCAGAGCTCCCAGGGACCCAACCACCAATCAAGGACTATACAGGGTGGGCCTGAATGTTCTGGCAGCATGTGTATAGTAGAGGATTGCAAATTCGATCATCAATAGGAGGAAAGGACCTCGGCCTTGTGAAGGTTTTTTACTTAGTCATTTTTACACCCCAACTGTCCACACATGGACCTTCAACTATTTCATCCCATTTGCACTGTTTCCTTGCTATACAGAGAAAACTTCACAGCCATTTCTTTTAAAATCAAACATGATAGAACCATCTGAATTGTTTTGATAGATACCACTCTATTATGATGCTAGAATGAAGAGCCTTACAGGAAATTTCATTTTCTCAACAGCAGTTTGAAAAATGTATACATAAATTTCTTTATTGATTAACCAGTATTACTTAAGCCTATGTGTCTCATTTGTTATTCAGTTCAGAAAGTTCCAACATAACCTGTGAAACTATATTTATACAAAATGTGCATAAGATCTTGTGCTAAACATTAGCTCTCTGCTCTTGCTGCAGAGCCAATGAAGTAAGGGGTCTAGAGGAGCTCAAGTTCATCCAATTCCTCTCCCAGGAAGGGCAAGAGCACATAATCAAATACAGAAACTATCAAAACTGCACTATCTTGATTCATTTAATGTGTAATATGGTAATGTTTTCATTTCTAGAGTTTGTACTTTTCCTTAGAAAGTGAGAAATCAAGGAGCAAACATGACACATCATAGCCTTTTAGAGAAAAGAGGAGTTGACTAACATCTTCAAATACATTTCCTCTAACTACTTCATTAAACTATGTGTAAGAAAATCTTAAAGTGAATTAAATCCCAAAATAATTCACATATTTTCTCATTCAGTGAAATATCCTCTTTATACATAGACAAGAACTCAATACATTACTTTTTAGCATAAATGTTTTTATATGATGCATGCATATTTCTATGTGTGAGGATGGTATTTACATAAAATACTCATTCCAAATACCAAATTTTATACTCACAAAATTTAAAGATATACTAACCTTATCAATCAAATGTTTGAAACATTTTCTACAGTTAGGCAAAAATTTACATGTACATATGATATCTTTGACAGAGTCTGTTACAAAGATTAAGAGACATAATCATTCTTCCTAGTGGATTTGGTTGTAAATAAAAAAGCATATTTTCTAATAATTATAAAGAATTATTCATGTATTCTAAGTATATGAAATATTGGATTAGAACATTTTCATCGTATTGGTATGATTCTTAACCACTGACAAGCTGTGGTCTCTAGAAAGATGTTTCCTGCTGTGCAATTGGGATTCTTCGGCCTAGTTCAGTATTCAAGTTGAAGCCATCTATAACTAGCTGACCCTTCTGACTTACATATTTCTCAGAGTGAATCATTTTCTCTCTTACTCACTTGTATCTTCTTTATTCTGTAACTCTGCCGATGACACTTGTTTGTTTTGTCTTATACAACTATTTTTTTTTAATGTTTCATGGTGTGTGCTTTATGGATAGTGAATAGTTTTATTTTTGTGAATGAGACCTAAATCATTTTCAGCAACTGATTTAATTTCTACAAGTTTGCTTTCATTCTTCTTTGTATGGGTACCTATTTTATCAATAGTACTTATTGAAGTGATCATACTTACAGTGTATGTATGTAAATTGGCAGTGTAAATTGGCACTCTTACTGGAAGACAGTTAGCTGTGCTTGTGTGAGTTCACTTTTTGGCTCTCTTTTGTGGTCCATAAGTGTCTGTATTTATGCCATTTCTATGTCATTACTAGGACAACACCTCTGTGCTGTATTTTGGAGACAGATGGTGGAATATCTCCTGCTTTGTTCTTTTTATTCAAGATCACCCTGCTTATGGCTTAATACATATTTTAATACTGTTTTCTTGATACCTCTGAAGAATGTCATTGACATTTTGACTGGGATTGCAACCTTGGGCCTACAAAAATGGAAAAAAACAAGACTCAAGCAACAAACAGAAAAGACAACGTACTGAAAAAGAGAAAATGCTTACAAACTAAATATCTTAGAAGAAAATCAGGTAAAGGTATATAAAGACCTCCAAATCCCTGACAGAAAAAATAACAATAATAGTTATAGTAATAATAATAATAAACATAATAATAAATTATTCAATTTAAATGGATAATAGACTTGAATAGAGTAGCATATACAAAAATTTAAAAGCACTCACCATAGCTAATTACTAGAGAAATGCAAAGGAAAATGCAGTATCACATCACCCAATAAGGAAGGCAAAAGTTAAATGGAGAACCCAGTTACGCTACTCTGGGGTATATAACAAAAGAAGGGAAATTAATGTACTGAAGAGGCATTTGCTCTCCCCCACACACATTGCAGTACTACTAATAACAGCCGAGAAATGAAAGCAACCTTAACTCAATCTTCATTGTCTACCATCTTGATAAACAGATTAAGAACATCTACCTCCTTGATGGACTACTATACAACCAGGAAAAGGCAATCTGACATTTGTGATAACATGAATGGAACTGAAGATCCTTCTGTTAGGTATAGATAAACCAAGAAAAGAAGGTAAGCACAATGTGATCTCACTCATAGGAAGTCTGTTATAAAACTGAATCTCACAGGACTTGAGAATAGAACAATAGTTACCAGAGGATGAGAAGAGCAGTGGGGAGAGAAGATGGAAAGGCTGATCAACAGGTATGGGGATAGCTAGACAAGAAAAGCCCATTCTAGAATCAATTGCTTTGTAGCACGATCGCTTACAATGCTCTTCTACAGTTTCTAATACTAGAAGAAATAATTTTGAAATTTTTCCCATAAAGAAACAAATTTTTGAGGAAGTAGATGTGAACATCAGATGGCTCTTATACAGGAAGAAACACCATCTTTCCACATTGCATGTACAGTGCTTATGGTTTTAAAATAATTTGATTCCTCTGTGAGTATTTCTCCTTAATCTCATGTTGGAAGTTCCTCAACTTAAAAAGCTTTAACTGTATTATATAATTTCATCAGACTACTCACTGCTATTATTGTACAAATTTTTACACTAAAAGCTATCAATATGGTCCATTGTCTACATATTGAATTAGTACAAAACACTTTAGTGTTGTCTACATACCAAGTTCTTGTTTAAACCTCATGGACTTCTTATAAAGGCCTCTTGAATTTGGTTAGTCAATATTTTCAACAAACTCTCCAAAATGTCTCCTTCAGCACTACCCTGCAGCTAATTATTTTTCTGTTTTCTCCTTTTACATATCTTGTGGTGTCTCGCTTTCCAAATTTTTCACATTAAAACTTTTCTTTTCTTTTTTCAATTAATCTAATCTAATTTTAGGGCATAATCAAATTGCTCCTCTGTGAAAATTTCACAAATCAGTCCAGATATGACTAATTTACTGTCTATTGTACTCAATTGTTTTTTAATTGCAGGCTTCTTTCCAATACATTTAACTTTACTGCATTGATTTTTATTATGGAAGTCAGAGTTACATAATGAGAAGATTCAAAGCCTCAGAATTTGATCCTGTTTTGGTTTAAGTTATAGCAAAACAAATATTAGCAGCGTGATCTTAGCTAAACCTCTCTCTGTACATGTTCTCAACCTGCAAAATGAAAATTGGCCATCACCCCATTTTCAGAGATCAGAATTCTATGAGATGTCAACGTGTTAGAAGGATTCCTATTTCCCTATAGTCTTACATGTTTTACATTGAAGTGTATCAATTAGTGTGTGAGGTCTTAAGGACAAAGAATTTTATAAATGTTATTATAGAGCAGAGGATTACAGAAAAGTTTCTTTTGTTATAGAGTTTTGATTACTTTGAATATTAATAACCCTGTAGAGAAAAAAATAAACAGCACAAATCTCTAAGAGATACTCTGTCATCAAATGACATGCTGAATTTTATGTGTGCAGGACCCTATTTGGCCCTGGTTTGGGCCTTGAGAACAAACCTGAGGCTGGCTCTAGTTTTGTAAACTGTCTCAGTTGCTTCCGTACTGGAGTGACTCAGCACAACCTGCTTAAGCCTGCCTTTGCCTAGCTATTGCTGACTTAAAGTAACTCTGTTGGCTCCATCAGTCACCCTATACCCTTCCTCAACTTTCCCCTCTCCTCTATCTCATCTCACCTCAGCAAAACACTCCACCTCCTCTCTCAGTGCTTTATAAAGAAAAGATTGATACAATAAAACCAATTCCTGCTTTGCCAGACTCCCTGGTGGGGGGTGGGGGGGGTTATTCTCTGTATCTGAGCTGCAACACTCACCACTCTGCTCAGCCCCAGGCTCTGCTGGACAGGGTTCTCTCTCTCTCTCTTTTGCCTGGTTCTGCCAGCAGAGAGCCTGGCAGAACGTGTATTTGTATGTATGTTTGTGGTGCACATATGTTAATTGTATAAATAAATTTACATGCATACCAATACAAAGGCATGTCATATATTGATATTAACTCTCACACCTATATTTGTGGATGTGTACATGCTCATATATTTATAGTCAAGCAATTATGTCAGGTGGGAACTTGCTTACCATATTTCTAGTTATCACAGTTGTATGATTGATGATTTCTGAGGTAATGTACTTTCTCAGAGAAGAAAATAATTTTCGAAATTACAAGGAAATTTAAAGATTCAAATTTGAGGAGGGTTAAAAATGTGTAGTTTAAAGTGATAATGCTATAGCATCTTGCAGCAAGATCAATATTTCAGTAAAATACACAAATATCTTTCTAAGATTACACTAATTGAAAATATCTTTCTCTAAAGACTTGATTTAAAGAACATTTAGGGAGAATTATTGATCGACTTAATGCAGTGAACAACTCCCCCTTTTCCACCATTGTTTTTTACATTAAAATCCAAGCACACAAGTCTGTGGCCTTGCCCTTCATTAGTTCTTCCCAGTTGGAATGCCTGGCTGGCCTCTCGAGGGAATGTTCTTGCTACTTATTATTGATTTTATAGCTCAAAAAATGGAAGTGAGCAGTAAATGGCTGGGTTTCAGATTAGGAAATAACCACTTAGAAAAGGAGCCAGCTGGACACTTGTGATAAATTGCTATTTTCGGTTTGAATTTTATACCTAGTTATAGGTAGTTTACAAAATTAAGCTCCATATGGGCAAAACACTACTGAGGGAGCAACGGCATAACCTGTGTGTGGTTACAGATGCTTCTCACGCTCTTTGGGGACACATTGTGAGGAAACATGTCATAATCACGGATTTAGGAATAATGAAAGATTTGGCTTTCATCTGTTTTTCATGGATTTACCGGAGCTGAGATAAAGAAAGCAAACACACACAAATGTTAGCTGTGATAGCATTGAAAGAGACTAAGCAAATGCTTCCTGAATGGTATTATAAGGGCATGGACATTGCTCTCCCTTCTCCCTGCTCGCCTCAACCTCCCATGCCACCCACAGAAGCCCCTGAATTCTCAGTTTCGAAAATTTGCAATACATTTAAGTAATGGAGAGATAAATTATATGTTGTCATTGGGAAAAAAAATCTTGAAGAACTTACCAACTGTTTTTTCCTGAATTCACGATATTGTATTGGTCATCGGAGGCCACTGAACCTGACACCATCTGCTGGTCACAGCCAACAGTAAACAGTTATTTTTTCATAGTTGTAGAGGGTGGGAAGTCCCAGATCAAGTGAAGTTAGTACATCTGTTGTGTGGTCAAAGTATACTTCCAAGTTAGTTCTCACAGTATCCACCCACAAGAGAGGGAGGGGAGAGAGAATAGAAGAGAGGGAGAGAGCGAGAGCGAGGGAGGAAAAGAGGGAGGGAGGAAGGCAGGGAGGATGGGAGGAAATGAGGGAGGGAGGGAGGGAGGAAACAAAAGAGAAAGAGCACACACATGCATGTGCTCACATAAACCTGAAAGTTAAGGAAAGACATTTGCATTACTCAATATTTAAAAACTTCTCGTGTTGATAGTAATAAAAAATGTACCATCATTTTATATTTATCATGCAAAATTAACTGATGACTTATTTGAGTATATTTAACAGTTACATGCTTAACTTCCTTAATAGTTCTTAATGTTTAGGTCATTATCTTTTTCTAAGACCAACAACATCATTAACAAAAGAAAAATGGTACTAAATTTCAAAAATGTTTATACCACTTTATATTTTGTGAATTAAATGCTAATATACTTTGAGAAGAAATAAACCCCATCTCATCTTCTTGATGTAGTTTTAGTTAAAAAAATGGCTTCTGGGGGGTTTTTGATGTGCCATGCACTCAAGAGCTCCACATACTCTATCTCACTTAATTTTCCTAACAACCAAATAAGGTAGGCACTAATAGCTAGCACCTCTATTTTTAAAATAAAACTTTAATTTATTCATTGAGTATTCCATGCATACATACAATGAGCCTTGATTATATCTACCTTCTATGGAATCCCTCCAATTCTCTAGGATTCTCCCATCATATTTTTGTGAAGGACTTTTTTTTTATTCAGTCCTTTATAAATGAATCCAGTTGGTTCTATCTGCATGTGCACTAGTGTGGGATCATTCAATGTGGCATTGGACAACTTACATCTACCCCTCAACAAAAATGGACTCTTCTTACCACCACCATCCTCTGCTTGTCTGCTAGGGGTATGGTCTCTGGAAGTCCTCTTCCACCCATGCTCAGATTTTTATCTGGCTTGATCTTAGTATGCCCTGTGTTTGTAGCCACAGCCTCTGTGAATTCATGTGTGTGTGCAACAGCTATGTTATGTCCAGAGAAGAACATTTCCCAACATTCCTAGCTATCCTCAACCTCTTGCATTTTTCTCTTTCCCCTCTTCAGTGATCTTCCCTGAGCTTTGGCGGAGGCAGCTGATAGAGATATTTCATCTTCAGCTGAACACACACAGTCCCTTATTCCTAGCCATTTAAATGACTGAGTCTGAGGAAGTACTGAGGAGTCTGAAGTCAGTACATTAAACAAGATCAAGGCTGAGTGAAGCACAAATGGATGGACATGAGCATAAATCCAGTGGGAAGTTTGACAATACCACCATTCATTAAAGTAAAATAAATAGGTTCTCCCCTTGGGCCTATGACTATGGTTTTTTACCATGATTGCAGAACAGGTCTTTAATCTAATCAAGAGAGCAGCTTGTTAACTACACAGATATCCTTGTTGTTATTATACCAGTGGACACATCTTATCTAGCAGGTCAGTGGTTCATGATGTAAATACCAACCCTGGGTAAAACACTCAAGTCTTTTGTCTCCTGTCAACCTGCATAGAACTCTCCAGTTCTATGATACCATAGATAGGATCAGGGAGTGAGTTTCCTGGTTAGTTCAAGATGAGATTGTTCTCGTCTTGAGACTTCTCATTAAGATGAGAAAAGTGAAGATCGTCTGTAGTCAGTGAATGGTATCTTCGGCATTAGGATAATACCATATACACTGAGGTTCATATTTAATGCCTATGTCAGCTAAGCACAGAATGTCTCACGATTGTGGTATACCACTGTTCAAACTCCACTTCTTTAACTTGTGTTTTCCAGAAAATAACTGACTCATTGTGTGAAGGACAGAGAACAAATTTACCTTTTCTAAACTCTCTGGAAAATATGTTGTCCATTTATAAGTTGAAAGAAGAAAAACAAGATAAAATCTTTTAGAAAAAAAAAGAATATTGTATTTTCAGTGGTATACTCTAATTAAAAATCACATTGAAACCATAAGAATGTGATCAATAAAATAAGCTTGTGGCATCTTTTTCAAGTCCTCAATTCCTTAATCTTTTGCCACAGTCCCATTTCTTTTATAAATTATTTCCATGGAAATAGCCTTATAAATTTCAAGGATAATACTTTCAATAAAATTTTACACATTTTGAGGGATTATCTCCACTGTATGGCAAACACTACTTCCATTGTATTACAGTACATCAAAGGACAAACAGTAGCAAATTGTAAAACCACCAAAACAATGACAACTTAACATTTAAGTCAGCCTTACTGCCTTTGTTCTGCTAAAAGCTTTTATTTTTGAGATTATAATTACAATATTTCTCCACTTCTTTTCTCCCTTTAAACTCACCAATACCTCTCCCTATTCTCCTTCCAATGAACATACCAAAGTGGACTGAAAAAGTTCACAAGGCTTCAATCCCACACAAATAACTATAGGCTACTGAGAGGAGCTGGAAACAGGACTCCCCAAGGAAGAGTGCACCATCTGGTTTTCCAGCATCAAATGATAAGCCCTCAAATCTCAGAAACAAGAAACATTATACATACTGATAATGTTATATACATATTTGTACATGGCATAAGTGTGTATAAGTATGTAGGAAAACATATATACATTCATTCAATAACTATTAGTACTATTGATTTTAATACAGAACTTGGCCTCCATTTGGAAGCCAACCTTAAAGACACTGAATTTCTAGTTCATTTGGAAAAACTTGGAGACTGCAAAAGCATAGTAGACAACTATAATGAGCTGTATAAAACTATGAAGTACTAACTTCTCTGAAAGTGATTAAAAAAATAAAATAACAGAAAGTCACTTAAGTCACTGTTACTAAAGCATGACTCACAGCCAGATATCCTGATAACCATGTGAGCATAAATACAAATTGATGCACTGGAGCATGGAATATTTATAACAGGATACTTGTGAGTTTTCAACCACACTAAACGATTTTAACACTGAATTTACATGTTTGATGAGGAAATTATTGGGTTTTGAAACTTCCAAGAAAAACATTAGCATGCTGTTTGTGGGCTAGGATGTCAAAAGGGAGAAACTTCTCTTAATGTCATAAGATTCCCAAGAACTATGGCAATTTGACCATTGGTCATAAAATTCTAAAATCTCTATATTTATCACCATAAGAAAGGATTCAAAGGCATTACCTAAGTTGAAACTATGTGCCATTCAACTTCACAGAATCAAAAGCTGGTTCACTCTCTCTGAGGGACTCTGACACTTATTGAGGATATGCTCTCAAATGCATTGAGGTCTGAGGAAAAATAAGTGAGTGCCTTTCACTATTCCTCATGTTAAGAATGGGGATGTTCTAGCAACAATTCTCAGGGTATCTTACCTGTTCATCCTAGCTTTCACATAACAGAAGATGGAGTAGTAGAAGTGAAACTCTTACTGTGTGGAATGCAGACACTGGAGTTTCTCACATGAAAATATGGGTTCTGTGGATTCTCTTGCAAAAGAGATACACTAAGTCAATCTTGATGCTCTGTACAGCTTCAAAGCACACTTAAATAAGAGGCAAATACATCCATTCTTTTTCATAATGTCATAATCACCATTATTTAGAAATGTCTTAGATTTGTCTTTTAAAAGAGAAAACAAATTTAGGCTAAACAATTATTACATCTAATGAAAAATAAGTAGGGATAAAAAATTAAAATACCATCTAATAATCAGGAAACTACTGTGTTTTTAAAATATTTATAATATTGAAAGATTAATCAAAATAGCATTACTCAAAATGATTACAATATTTTGATATAAAAATTAGTAAGACACAAACACCTTAAAATAGTATGTTATTAAATACTTTCCTCTCTTAAACAGGACAACACTTTCAAATGATTTTGCACATGAGATGCACAGTTAGACTAATGATCCAGTGAAGATACAGCTAGGTTAATGAGAGTGAGAACAAATAAACAGGAAACTATAGGTTGGTATTTTTTTCTTATTATTCATAATCCATTTTCAATCAATCTACTTTTTAGCAATAGATTACTTTTCAGAAAGCAAAAGTAATACACAAACAAAATGCAGAGGATGGAACTTTATTCATAATGTAGAATATATAATCAAACCATGTTTTGTGGTGATGCATAGTAGCAGATGAGAGCCAGAGTTACCACATAGTCTTAAATATATTTGTATGCACACATAACAATAATGATTTAAAAGTATTCTTTCCTAGATGTAATTCATACATGCATATATCTATGTCAATGACATGAAAACATATCTGTGTGTGCAACTCCAGGGTGACCATGAGCACCCAAGCATGAGAACATATCTCAGTTGGTGTATTTCATTTTTGTCTACTATAGTGAATGAACAGTGCATCCATTTATACAAGTATATATGTGTAATCAGTCCTTACCTACATACTTTCACATAGATAATTTCAAGAGATAAAGAGATGCTTTGGTTGTAGATTGCATAAATTAGTAGTCATAAGAAAGAACAATTTATGTAGCTGATATATTGAAGTATCTCATAATCCAAAATAAAACCAAATAATCCAATCCCAACTTAAATACCAACAAGCTAAGCATTGCCGTTTGGAGATTTCTACTTCTCTTGAATCATACTATCATACATCATTATTACCAATCTCATGCAATAAATCATCTATTGAAGCATATTCATTACATAGATTCCATTCCTCTAAAGAACAATGGATGGCAGTTGCTGTTTTCAGCTATGTAGCATTATGTAACCCAGTTATAGTTGGAGCACAAGCAATTCTCCTCCTCCACATAAGAGTTGGAAGTATGCTCTCTATCAATAACCAATGGAGAGTTTTCCCACTGGGGAGAATCAGGGTTCTAATTCTCACTCATTGCATCTTGGTCAACAGTTTTACTGACTGCTTAAGTCTTTCATATGCTCATATGCAACAAGTCATAAGAAAAGACTGTATTATTTATAAGGTAGCACTAGATAAAGAAAGTGTAAGATAAATGTTAGAGTAAAGGTAGAGTGGGTCTCTGAATCTCAAGAGTGCCCTCTGGATAGAATCATGACTATATGTGCTCTATAGGCAACGAACTTGAGCAATCCCATAAAAGTGCTCCAACCTAGATTATATGCACTTGACTTGTGTTGAGAAGACATGGTCCTTCTAACAATGAGAGGAACAAACTGGAATTGTGCAGCAACTTCTCTAGTCCAAGATGTTAAATGGCCTCTTGTAACATGAGAAATCCCTACTTGTTTCATGTAACTCATACTTGTTACTGGCTATAGAATTTCTGATATTCTATAGCTATTCTGAGGACAGCATACAGGAAGATGATCTAGAGAGAAAACTGGACAGTATAAGAGCACTTGAAGTACTAAGGGTTGATTGAGACATTGAAAGTCAGCAAAACAGAAAGGCTGTAACCACAATAGTGGCTGCTGAAATTTGATTTTGGATGTCTTGGAAAGTACCTCATGTTGAAGGTTGTTCTCTACACTGGTGCTATTTAAAGGTAGGGGAAACATAAAGAGGCAAGACCAGGTGAAGAGTCTCAGGTCTTTAGGGAAAATTCCCAGAGGGGGCTCGTCTTGTCCAGAATTATATCAACTCAATGCAAGCTAGAGATATTTGGAGAGATGGAAACCTCAATTGGGAAATTGAATCCATAAGTCTGCCTCGTTGGCAAGCTTGTGATGCATTTTTCTTAACGACTGACTGATATGGGAATGCTCAACTCATTAGGAGTGATGTTATCCTTGGGTGGGTGGTCCTGAAACATATAACGAAGCAGGCTGAGCAAAGCAAGCCTTGAAGAGTAAGCCAATAAGCTGCACTCTTCTGTGACCTCTGCATCATTTCCTACCTCTAGATCCTTTCTTTAAGCTGACTCCCTTAGATGACAAATTGTAGTTATAAAATGAAATAAAACCCTTCCTCCTCAACTTACTTTTGGTCATGGTGTTATATCAAAACAATAGAAAAGTAGCTAAGACAGGACCGTCCTTTTCTTCTTATAACCTACCATGAGTGAGCGGCTTGGTGTTATAGAAATGGAAAGATAATACAATAGATGGGTAGAAACACAAAAAAGAAACATGAGTATCTATCGTGCATTCCTGAAGACAGAAATAGGAGTATAGGCTAATCTGAGTGTGAACAGGTGCAACTCTGCATGACAAACCAAGTGTCTTCTTTATCAATAAGATAAATGGAAGCTGCACCTAGGACTTCCTGTATATATGTAGCAAAAACTGTTGCCTGTACATGGGATATGTTCTTCAAGTTGGGCTGTTTTGTCTGGCTTCAGTGGAAGATGATGCACCTAGCTCCTCAGAGACTTGATGTTCAGAGGCAGGGTTGGATCCCAGGGAGTGAGGGTTAGGGATCATCCAGTCAGAGAAGGAACAAAGGCAGGATGGGGGAAGGATTGTGGGAAGTGGTAACCAGGAATGGGGGGGAGGCAGTGAGCTAGATGTAAAATGAATAACTAAAAATAAATTAATTAATTAAAAGGAAAAAGGTAAGAGGAGCTGATAATTGCTGAAATGTTGCCCTTGAAGGCCTCTCTATGATTAGTTAACTGACAAAGATTAAAATTGAGATTAGTGAGTTCACTTTTGAACTACCTAAAGAGAAAATACCAGAGCTAGATATGTGAAAACATTTAGATTTACCTATCACTTGACATTGGTAAGTGATTCCATGTTCAATAAATTCATTTCATCACCCAGAATCATTTGACACTGGTAAGAAATATCTTTGTAAGAGAATGTTCTTAGTTATAATCATGCAGTAGAGTTAGAAAAAATAGGTATCCTTTGCTACATTTCTGGGCTGTAAAATTATTTTGCTATTAAAGTACAAATCTGAAAAAGGGCATAAAATTTTATCTTTGACACGTCAAAATGACTGTTCACTTGTGATATTTTGATTATTTTCAAGTCAAGGAAACATTGAATTTGTAGCGATAATTGATTAATCACCTTTTTCTATTATATAAAACATTCTGTCAGAGTAAGAGTTACAAATAGTGGCCAAAGACAGTCTACTAACATTTGAACTGTTTTCATGTAGGACTTTATTCGTGAAAGAGCATGCTGTGCAGATATATATATATATATATATATATATATATATATATATATATATATCATATTGCAATTAGCAGGCCATCATGATATCTTTTCTAAGGAGAATTGAACTGACTACTAATTAATAGAAATGGCAAGTAGTCTCAAAAGTTTTCCATTTTTCCCCTTTGCCCAAGAATATTGCATTAGCAAAATTGGAAACGACACAATTAGACTTTTCCGATTAAACACATCTAAAGCACTATAACCTATGCATACCAGAGTAACATGTTAAGGTCACCTGCAGCTCACACAAAAGTCTAACAGTGATTTCTTTATTTAATAAATAGCAACGACAATTTGAAAGATAATGATCATAAAATTGTAGAGTTTGGAAAAGTAAGGAGATATGACATAGATTAAAAATACAGACTTCAAATTAATAATCTAGAAAAACTTATAACAGTGGAAGGAATAAATTACAGCACTTTCCCTCCCTAGAGGCATAATTCCTCTCTGAATATATTGCCGAGTGGAGAAGGGAAACAAAAAAAAATACTACACAAAAAGTAACTATTATGAATGAGATTCTTTTATTTGTTATAATCCCATGCTCACTGGCAGGTCAGAGAAAACATAGAATCTAATGCCATAGAATTCCCAGTAATACGAATAGGACAACTACAAGCCCTCTATTGTTAGTGGAAAAAGAGCTAGGAAAAATTGACTTGGCGCTGGGACTTAATTTCAACTCCCTAGGGAGGCATGAAGCAAAGCACTTTTTCATGAGCCCACTGTTTGTATCTTCCTTTGAGGACACTTGTGTCGGTTTTCTGTCCAATATTACATGCGTTATTTGTGAGGTTTAAGAATTTGTCAGCTTTGTTCCTTTTTGTCTTGCTATTGAGTTGCATTGCTCCTATGTCTTGATTTATCAGATGTTTGGTTTGCTCAACTTCTCTTTTTATTTTTTAAAGATTTATCTATTTATTTAATGTGTATGAGTACACTGTAGCTGTACAGATGGCTGCTCGCTCCGGCCCCACTTGCTCCGGCCCCGCTCGCTCCAGCGTAATACACTGTAGCTGTCTTCAGACGCACCAGAAGAGGGCGTCAGATCTCATTACGGGTGGTTCTGAGCCGAGCCACCATGCGGCCACTGGGATCTGAACTCAGGACCTCCGGAAGATCAGTCAGTGCTCCTACCTGCTGAGCCATCTCTCCAGCCCTTTTTGTTTTGTTTTGTTTTTTTTGTTTTTTTGGGTTTTTTGGGGTTTTTTGTTTTTGTTTTTGTTTTGTTTTTTGAGACAGGGTTTCTCTGTATAGTCCTGGCTGTCCTGGAACTCACCCTGTAGACCAGGCTGGCCTCAAACTCAGAAATCTGTCTGCCTCTGCCTCCCAAAATGCTGGGATTAAAGGCATGTGCCACCACTGTCCGGCTGCTCAACTTCTCTTACACTCCATTTGTTTTCTTTCTACTCTACTGATTGCCTTTTTCCCCATGCAGAAACATTTTAATATGGTCCAATTACATTTGCTTATTTTATTTACCTTGTGGACTATATTTTTGAGTTTGTATTCAAAACCTTCTAGACCAGACTTATGGCTATTTTCTCCTAGCCCCATTGTTTTTTGTTGTTATTGTTGTTGTTGTTGTTTTCTTTTTGTTTGGTTGGTTGGTTGGTTGATGTAGTTTGGTTTGTTTGTTTGTTTTTGCTACATAGGAATCTTTAATCTAGTTTGAGTAGCTTTAGACAGCTGATAAATGAGGTAATCACAACTTCCTTCTCCTGAATGTGTGCATCCAGCTTTCCAGTGGCACTTCCAGAGACCTTTTTATGTGTCTGTCCTAGTTAGGGTTAATATTGCTGTGCTGAAAGACCATGACCAGATGCAAGCTGGGAAGGAAAGGGGTTTGTTGAGAAAGCTTGCTGCTAAGGTCAAAGTCTGACATTACCAGACTGCTCTGAGCTCACTGCAAAATGACTGACTCCCTTTGTCAGGAGAGACTTTCCTTCTCTGGGAGATACTTGACCCCACACCTGAAGAATGCCATGTAATCCTCCACAGAGATTCTTGGAATCCCTCCCATGCTAATGAGGCATCTCCTTACCTTAAGCCTTCAGCCAATGACCTTTTCCCACCCTGGATATTCTCACTTCCTTCCCAAATCTGTATTACCCTTGGTTCACCCCTCAAATAAAGTATATGTGTATAAGCCCGCCACAAGTAAAGGTATATGCACAAACTAAGATCATCTCAGCTATTTCATGAAGATCGTCAGAGAAGGCCTTCATCTGAAACAGCTGTAACACTAAGACCCCAGGAAAAGGCATTCTCCAGCCAACCCCTTCCCCAGGAATAGCTCCCAGATGACCAAGATCCTGCATATTCCGAACTCTCCTTCATCCTTCCAGGCTGGTATGCAGCAGAGTTTGGATACACTGACAGAAAGAAAGCACAGGGCACAGAACTACAAAGGTTTATTTGACTTATATTTCCAAATCATAGTTTGTCACTGAAGGAAGTCAGGGCAGGAACTCAAATTGGGCTAAAAGCTAGAAGCCAGATCTGATGCAGAGGCCATGGAGGAGTGCTGTTTTATGGCTTTCTATCTATGTCTCATAAGCCTGCTTTCTTATAGAACCCAGGATCACCACCCCAGGAGTGAGCTGAGCAATCCTCATTCAATCATTAATTAGGAAAATGCTTCACAGGTTGGCCAACAGATCAGTCCTACAGAGACATTTTTTCAATATCTGCTATCAATGTGAAAATGTATAAACTAGATTGTCTTATCTAATAATAAAAATTGTGCCACATTTTTCAAAGGAAATATTTGTATTCCAATGTTCTTTACATAATCATTCACAATATCTAAGGAATATCTGGATTCTAAATATATATATGTATGTGTGTATATATATATATACACATATATAACATATATATATATATATATATATATCAGGAAACAAATAATATGATAGAATGTAATAAATAAGAATGGCCAAATACTATCTTTAACAAAATAATGTGGATAGTTCTAGAGGACAATATAATATAGTAAAAGAAATAAAAGAGGTACAAAAAGGAAAATGTATCAATCAAATATATTAAATTTAGAATCTGTATGAACCAAACATCAAATCAGATAATAGGATGACATTTACCAGATGCTGAGGATAGGGCTAAATTTTAGAATGGAACTCACTGTTCAAAAGATACTAGGGTCCAGTTACACCACAAGAATAGAGTAGAGACACAGTATACTTGTTATAATCAGGAACAATCTATACCTCATTGTCTGATGTTATAATTGAGAGAGCAACTTTCAAAGGTCTGGCCACAACAATTATTAATAAGGATTGGGTTAATAGCTAGCTGCTTTGTTTAATTTAATTCACAATGTGTATACATGTTTCAATGCACCATTACTTTCATTTCCATAAACATTTACAATTGTGATGTGTCAATTAAAATAATATTCAAGTTCTAAAATGAAAGCAGTTAAATTAAAACAGTTTGGAGAAGTAAATGATTTCATGGGAAAATGTGGGCAGGGACAAAGTTTCTTAATTGAGATAAGAATGGAGTCTAGGCTTTGAAGACATTTGAAGGTGAGACTTGGGATGGGTGAGTTCATGTAGGCAAGAAACAAAAAGTAAATAGTGGGGAGTGGGGTGAGGGGAAAGGCCTTTCTGGCCAAAGGAGCTATTATAGCAAGAACTCAGAAAAGCAGGCAAGAAGAGCAGGAAATAAGATGTGTTTGAAAACATAAAATATATTGACATTAAGTTTTAACTTCACCTTTACCAAGAGGCACTGAAAATAATAGAAGTTGTCATGCAGAAAACTAACAGGATATGATTTCCAAATAGATCTTTGAATACGGACACAACAAGTAGGGGATTGTGTTTTAGGAAGTTCTCCTGGAAGGTAGATGGAAACTCATGAAAGGGCAAAGGAACAGTCATCCTGGAAGAGGAGAAGAAGAAAGGGGCATTGAATAACATTTTCGAGTTTATTTGACATAGAAAGTTAACAGAAGTGAAGATGTAAAAAGAAATTATGTTCAGTGTGAATAAGCAAGCCAGTGGTGTCTGGTATCTTTCATTAACAGAGGGGTATCGGGAAAGCAAGAGCTGTGTATCATTATCATACCCCACAATATGAGGAAGGATAAATAATACAGGCTAATTTGTTGCAATTTTGAGTTATTTGAAGAGAGCCAGATAATGTTTTTAAAGATATGTTTTTCACATTTAGCATAAAAAGTACATCAAAGATAATGCTGGTAAAGATGCCACTGTACAAATAAAATACTAATGATGGAAAATAGCAGTAATTGCACAAAAGATTGGGGGGAAGTATCAAAGGAAATCATTGAGAAATTAGCTCATTTAAAAGGCGAACAAAGGAAAACTAGAGTATAATCATGACTTTAGCTAACTGATGCAAATATTGTAACTCCCCAAAAAATCCAGAAGAAATTTAAAACTAAGTTTAAAGAAGATTTCAATGTGTTAAATATTTTTTAAACCATCTGTATTATATATGAAAAATTCCCTCCAAGATACATATATGCTTGAGAGTGGGTTTTCCTTGGAGATATTAGGAAACCAAACAAGACAAAACAAAATTGGAAAAAGTAATGTTGTGTTAAAGTAAGGAGAGATAGCCAGTGAGATACTGCTTTCCCCTCAGGGACCTAATGAAAAATGTTTTCACATATTAAAGTAGGCTGCACATATTTGTCAAAGATAAATCATGTCAAGCTCTGCGTTACTTTTTTGGCTTTAGGTAGGCAAATGTATGGTATGTGGAAATTAGCCTGTCTCTGAACATTCACACTTGCAAACAAAGATTGGTAAATGAGAAGGCAGATAGCCCTCCAACATATCAAGAATGCCGAAGAAGAAATCACAAAATTAGGTAAGTCTAAAACAATTACAAAAACTGAAAACTTCAAAGAAGGCATTGCTTTCTATGGGAACCCTCACAAATGAATTCAATGATGGAAATGACTTTCATTCAACTGATTTCCTAATATATTTTTGGTAGCATTCTTACAATAAATATAAGTTGCTAATTAAATTGACTGCCATTTATTGAACATGTTTAAGAATTCTAACTCATAACACATCAGGCAAGGATCTCAGTATTCAAAGATCAAAGTTATCTCTATATGAGAGAGTTTAGCAAGGAGATGACAAGCAAATAAGCAGCTGCAACTTATGATTGATGAAAGACAAGGCCCTATGGATGTGCATTATAAAGAACTGAACCTATAAACAAGTTTGTTCTTCACAGAGGAAAACAGATCAGTTGAGATCTCCAGGATCTCAAGATGGAAGATCTTCAATAAAGACAGGAGAAAGTTTCCAGCCAGAGATACAACCTATGGAAGTGTGTAATAAAAAAGATGTATGTGTTCCAAACTGAGTAAGGAAGCAGAAGATAAAACTGAAAGGAAGGCTGCCTGACTGAGATGAATACATTATCTACCTTCACAATTGATAAGATGCTCTGCCCTTACACAGTGACAGCAGTACCACATTCTGTATAAGACATCAGAATGGATCTCTATTGTACCTTCAGCAACACTTCCAAATATCTTCTAATTTTATGTTAATGTGGCTTGTTTTAATTCATAAACAAGATGAAGTTTAGGTATTCAAATTGAGATAAAAGACAAAGAGTAAAGAGTGTTTCAATAACTTGTTACTAGTTTAAAATGTTTCTGAGTTCATTGTTTATCAACCACATTGCTCTGGTTTTATATTTTCAGACAATCAGATTCACCAACAAAATATCTTATTTTTCATCAAACTCCTCCCTAGCAGAATATTTTCCTTCAACATCATTTTGACTTCCCATTCCTTGGGGCTGGAAGAAAAGAAAGACAGGTAAAAAGAGGGAGAGAAAATGAAAAATGAAAACAACATTTTCGGTGAAATGCAGTAAAAATCAACCAGTACAGGCTTAGATCAAGAATGATAGCCTTATTGAACAGATGTGAGCTTGTGGGTACTGTCAGCCTGAAAGAAACTGGAGGCATCCAGGAAATAGGCTTCAACATCAATGTGGGTGGAGAGATGATCTCGGTTATCCTAACTGGGAAGATCCAGCTTAATGGTGGGTGAGCCTATTCCGTGGGTAGGAGATCCCAATTGTGTAAAATAATGAATATGATTTAAGCATTTATTTTCTGTTTGCTGCTTGTGGTTGCTACATGGTCAGCTGCTTCAAGCTCCTATTGCACTGACTTTCTTGCTATTGTGAACAATACCCACAAACTGTGAGCCAAAATGAATTTATTTTCCATTCAGGTACTTGTTGCACAGCATGTATCCAGAAGAATTAGCTCAGACCCATGCAGGCTCTGTGATAAGTCCTGCTTAGTTAATTCTCTGAGTCATGTTCTCCTGGTGTCCTCAACCACATTGGCTCCTATAATTCTTCCTCCTTTTCTTCTGGGGGTTCATAGCATTCTACCTAGTGTTTGACTGTGGGTATCCACATTTCCTCCCATCAGCTGACAGAGGAAGCTTCTCTGATGACTACTGGGGTATGCACTGATCTATAAGTATAGCAGAAAATCATTAGGAATAATGCCATTGACTTTTTCCTTTTCTTTTCTTCTTTCTTTCTTCCCCTCCATCCTGCCCCTGGTTAGCCAAATTTGGTTCTACCCTAGGTCTCTGGGCCACCTAGCTTCTGGTCCAGGCAGTGTTGGGCATGGGCTCCCTCTCGTGGATTGGGTCTGAAAATAGACCAGTAGTTGGTTGGTCACTCCCACAAGCTCTAAACTACTCCAGCACATCTTGCAGACAGGACAGGCTGTGGGTCTAAGCTTTTGGGACTGGGTTGGTGTTCAAGTGCCACCACTGGAAGGCTTGCCTGTTTACAGAAGATGACTGGTTCAGCGTCTGTGTCCTCCATTACAAGGAATCCATACAAGGGTTACCTCATAGGTGCTGGTAAGTTTCCATTGCACTAGATTTTACAAAAGTCCCCAGATGTCCCCCAGTTTGCATTCCCCTGATGGCTTAAGGATGGTTAGCATTTCTTCAAGTTTTTATGGGACCCCTAACACTGAGAATGGGAGTATCTCTTACTCTTTGTCCAGCCTTGATATGGGGTGGTTTTGTCTTGTCTTATTTTAACTTATAATGCCATGTTTGGTTGATATCCCTGGGAGGCCTGCTCTTATCTGATGGCAAACAGAGGAACAATGGATCTAGAGGGAGGTCTGGAGGGAGGGGAGGTTGTAATCAGAATGTATTGTATGAGAGAAGAATAAATTTTTTAAAAGAGAACATTTATGTTTCAAATTTTGAATGTCTTATAGGAAAAATATTCTCACTTTAATATTTTCATTTAAAAAATAACATATTTTATGACATAGGTTGCTATGTGAACTATAGAAGTATACAGAGTATTACTGTCAATTATTTCTGTGACGATGATATGACAAAAATATGAATATGAGTAATCAAACAATGCATACTATAACTAGCTGAAATTCAAATTTCTTTTTGTGGGATGTTTACAGTGAAAGAATGAACTGAATGGCGTTTACTATTCAACCTGGTCTCACTGAGGCCACAGTGAATGGTATGTTTGGTGGCTTACTTTTAACTGTTATGTTGGCTAATTTCAGCCTCCATATCAAAAACCAGACTCTTCAGATCTTTTAAATAAATACATGTATAGACAATTGGCATAGATGTGGATATTTACCTATGAAACTATGAACTAAAACCACACTAGCCATCTTCACATTTTTACAATCCCCACTCAAAGGAAAAAGATCTGAGTTTCAAACTGTTCTCAGTGACCATAAGTAAAATGAATAACATAGTTTCATTTCAAATGCATTAGGAAATTATAATAATTATTATGGCAAATATGAAGTATTCCAAAGATGGCAAACAATTTAACTGATGCAAAATCTCAAAGGTTTCAATTAGGTCTCTAACCTCCAGTGATGCTCACTCCTGAGACACTACAGAGAAACCCCCAGTCACCATGTGGTCAGAAACAAAAGCTGAGGAGTATTTTCATGCTAAACAAATTGTAGTGTCTATTGGGAGGACAAATTATAGGCAAATAAGTTACAAACTGGAAAATGATATAAATGATGAGGAGGAAGCAGATGAAGAGCAGAAGGAAGACGAAGAAAAGAATGGAGCAGAAGATGCGAAGAGTAAGAAGAGGAGGAGGGTGGGGAGGACAAGGCTTCACATGAAAAGATTAAATGCATAGGCTACAGGTAGAGGTGCTAGCGGAGCTCTGAGTCAACAGCCAGTTTCCACAACTACCTGTAGGGGAGGATGGACTTTCTTAAATAGCCAACCCAGGAGTGTATTCTAATACCGCAAGTTATTTTTTGGCTGTCTGACATTTTGGCTGCCTGACAAGAAAGATGAGTGCAAAACTCAGGTAAGAGCCATGCAACCTCACCCTAAACTGCAGAGAAAGATAAGTGACTTTAGCAGAGTGGACTGTTATGCAGCAAGAGACAACCAGACCCATTGGAACTGAGTTGTGAGAGTTTTTTCCTAGGTACAGGCTTTTAAAAATGATTTTTTAGTGTATACATATGCATATACACATATATACATACACACACACACACACACATATATATATTTGTATATGTACGTGTGTGTGTGGGGAGGGGGTTGCATGGATATCTGTACCACAGACATTCCTGGTGCCTGAGCTGGACAGTGGAGGATCTCATGAAACTAGAGTTGCAGGTGGTTGAGTGCCACCCTTTGGATACAGGGAAGTCAAATTGCTTAATCTACAAAGGTCTTAACCACTTAACCATCTTTCCAGCCCAGTATCAACTTTTTAATAGAAATGTTTTTCTTTAATTTTTTTTATTCATTTGTTTCTCATTATGGATGGTTGTGAGCCACCATGTGGTTGCTGGGATTTGAACTCATGACCTCCGGAAGAGCAGTCAGTGCTCTTAACCTCTGAGCCATCTCACCAGCCCCAAGTTGGCTTGTAGGAAAGAGAACAACAAAGAGTAAGACTGAATGCTTTGCTTGACATTTGTAGCTCTTGTATCAAGTTTGAAGAAGAGGACTTTATAAGTTACTCTTTATCTGAGATGAATGCTTTTCAAAAGTATCACAGCCAATGAACCAGATTCTTACCCTCACCTAATGTCTGTGCCACCCTCCAAGCAGAACCATTGTTCATTGAAACAGTTGGTGAATGACTTTATCGATAGACTATCTTAATACCTACACCATTTCTTAAATGAATGTAACCTGTTCTCTGTGGCCTAAGAATAAAGTCACTCACTCAAGTCAAATAGTTTTGACCATAGCAGGAAGTCTGTATCCAAAAATTGTGCCTACAATTCATTCCTTGGCGTAGAAGAACTGTCAACTCCCAGCTTAGCTACAATGGAGGTAAAATCCTTTGGTGATTTAAGGGTCATTGAAGTACAGCCTTATTACAATGAAATCCAATATCTAAAAATTGTTCTTATTTTGGGCTTGTACTACAGAAAGAGCCAAGATTTTAAACTCTACTAAATACAAAACAAACAAACAAAAAGACTTTACATAATTATGTTCATTTAAGAAAATACTAGTAGTGATGTATTATTTTGAAATATACAGTTAATATGTTTGGAGTTATTTGAAATTTATACTGAGAAAAAATGTATGTATTTGCAGTACTGCTATAGACAAGCATCTACATAACACTGTTAAATTGATTGTTTTATATCAAATAACTTTTATAATACTCATTTTTATTATAATATTTTATAAATTTTAAGGAATATGACAAAAAAAGATATTGTAGGTATTGAAGAGGGGATCTCTGGGAGGAGCTGCGGTACAAAAGGGAAACAAGAATGTGATTTAATTTTATTTACTTAAAATATGTTTTTAAATGTTAACAAATTCAGACAAATTGAAATCATGTAACTTTTCTCATCATAATGCAATAAAAGTTAAAAAAAAAAAGAAATGTTTTTATATCAGATGCCAGTCCAATGTTCTTTATGGTTATTCTGTTGGGTAGATTAATCATTAATCTTATTTTACAAATGGCATTATGTAAAATAGCCACCTAGGGGACCTTTAACCTGTTCCATCAGGACTTTTTTGAGCAGGTTAATGACAAAAATAAGTGAAGAATTCATCCTCAGTGTACAAAGAGCTAAGGCTCAGCTTCTTAGTCTAACATGACTCAAAGCTCTGCCTACCTCTGAATTAAAAAGGAAAAAAAAAGAAGAGGAGAAGGAGAAAATAATGGAGGGAAAGATGCCAGTAGGGAGAAGACAGATAGCATTTTAATAAATAACCTTCAATTACATAAGCTATGTATGAATATAATTACTCATTAAAGAAATGGTGAGTGGTATTTTACTATGTACCAGGCATGGCTTAGGCTAAAGAGATAGCAGTGGGGGGAAGGGCCAAAACATCAGGCCTGTCCTCAAAGGGGTAACAGGAAATGTACCTTTAAGGAACTCAAAGCCATCTGCTGATGCTATTAAAGCAAATTCAAGAATTTGGATGAATTGGACTATGAAGTGTTGGATTTCAATACAGCCTTACAACTTTATGCTTTTCCTTTGCAAGGGGCTCACATCCACTTTTGGACTGATGATCTAGGTCAGATAGATAGGGACCTGGGTAGCAGGCAGGGCTGATGGTGTCCATGGCTTTCATTCCAGGACGTTTTCTGTGAGTTAAATCAGAAATGTTATTTTGTAGGGTGTTCACCACCGGATTGTTCTTTCCTCTCTAGACTAGATTGACCTCAAAGGCAAATGACATATTTCTTCTCTGTGTCTGCAGTGCCGCTTAGTCCCTAACGACACCACAGCAATAGAACAAGGAGACTCAAATAATGTCTATTTTTGGAGGAAACTCAGGCTTTATCGTTTTTTTTTTTTTTTTTGAAGGTGACATAGGAAAGTAGGGCAAGACTAATCACAGGTAAGATTAGATTTAAAAGAGAGTGGGAAAAAACCTTTTCATAAAACAGAGAATGTTATAACAGAAATGAATCACAGAACGTGTAGGTAAGGTGGGAAATCATTACTAACAGAGCCAAACCTTCAATAAGAACATGAGAGATCTTTATACAATGAAATAAGATTTTAAAAATAGCTTCAAACTATCTTAGCTCTTCTTAAAGTACTTCCTAAAGTCTTCCACCCACTCAGTGAATAAAATATTATATTTTTGCTCATCTGAAATGTATGAGTTGTGTTTCATAGGCAAAATATTATTGTTCATGATCTAAAGTTAATTTCACTTGAAGGGACTTCCATAATAACTTAGAAAGATTTTCTTTAATATCAACTTCTGTTTTCACAAGACATTCTGATTTAAGTTATGGCTGCATTGGAAAAGCTACATTACAAAAAAAAAAAAAAAAGGGAATATTACTGCAAAGACTGAGTTCCCCAGAGCCCAGACAACCTTTGTCAAGGCTCTGAGGTAAATGCACTTTATTTAATCTGTGTGCTTTCTATCAGCTTCAGAGATCCTGCTACTGTTCCATTCCACATTCTCTGAGGTGTTTTTATACAGAGAGCTCACACTGACTCCTTCCACAGAACAGAGAAACGGAGTTCTACTTGGCCCAGAAGGCTTCCATTGCCTTTAGAAGCATACAAGCATGCTTCAGGCAAACACTGAGCATCCACACGCACACTGACTTGACAGGGAAATATTGCTTCATCTTTCTTGGATTTTACTCTTACCTTCATCAGATGAATGCCTTTCATTTTCATTTCCTCTCTCTCTCTCTCTCTCTCTCTCTCTCTCTCTCTCTCTCTCTCTCTCTCTTTCTACCCCCCCCCTCAAATACACACACATCTAATTTTTAAACTTTTCTCTACATGGGCCAAATTGTCTGTCATACCTATGAGATAATTACTATTTTTTCTTTTCTTTTAACAACAAGAACTTACTTGGCTGGTGCTTTGTGTAGCCAAGAAATAGAAGTGATCTACATTTAGAACTTGTTCTTTGTCTTCAATAATAAAGGCACTGCCTTAAAAGAATTCTATTCCCCATCACAATGTCAGATCTGAACTAATTGGGTAGAAGACTCTCTATTTATATCTGGAAATTGTTTGATTTCCTGCCAGGGCTCCATTCTCTAGAGAATTCCAAATTCTCACACTTTCCAGTATCCACAGACAACAGAAAGACAATTTCAACATGATCCAATTTAGTCGGCTGCCCTCACATTGGGCTATACTATCAAGAAGAGCCTAGTTTGGTTGGTCCAAGTCAGAATTCCCTGGGTACATTATGCACACTTCATCCATAAGCCTATGTTGGTTTGACAATTTCTCCAGAAATGTTTTAGAAGCAAACTACCTTAGAAGTGATTCAAAGTTGTACTTTTGCCTGCTTGTAACCAACTAATACCCAAAATGTCCATTTGTATCCACATATGACAGTAATTTTCTTGTTCTGATGAAAATGCAGTGTAGCAAGAACTGAGACTTTCTAAGCATTGAGTTTTACAAGTATCATAATCATCATTGGACTACTAAGCCCTGCAATTCTCCTGCATAGACTGTACGTATTACTTTATCCTTAAAAGAAAATTGTGATTCTGGCATTCTCAGTTCCATGGTTCCCACATGGGTATGCAGGCATAAAAGGAAATTGGAAGACCTAAGTAATAAACACATTAAATGGAGAGTTATCTATATAATCACTGGAGCATGGCCAAACTATCGGTGGCCTGTCCCTTAAATAGAAGTGAGACTTTCCCCTTCTCGGACCTCCAGAAGCCATCAATTGTGCAAAGCTACACTTTGGGATCTCTGTCACATTTTTTAAGAGTTCTCTTCAGTGGCTTCCTGTCTGTGCTTCTACTTCCTTTGGTGAGGGTGAGGGACTTAGGGAGTTAAGGCTTGTCACAGGTGGTCATAGCTTTCCATGTCCCTGTCTCTCAACTGTGCACCTGCAGCCAATGACATCAACTGGAGCATGGATCATGGTTCTCTACACAACTTCTGACAACAGCACAGATCGTGAACATGGCCCCCCTGCTGAATAAGACCCCAGACTCAGATAGGGCCCTCAAGGATTGCCTGGACTACAGACATCAACATTGATTCAAGGCAGCAGCACAGACCACGGGACAGAGGACAGACAGACACCTGCATGGCCTTCAGTGGTAACACGGGCCAGACATCAACACAGACCTGAGCCACAGCAGGATCAAGGACCCAAATATGACAGCCTAGACCTGGTCATCACCATGGCTTTAGGTGTCAGCGCAGGCCACTTACATCAATATGGCCACTAACAGCTGAACAGCCTAAGGACATCCACATGGCCTTTGGTGTGTGTCTCCTGTTTTTACCACTTGTTAAATGTTATATTTTTTAAAGATAACTTAATACATAGCTTACTAATTCATAGTATAAAGGCAAAATACCACTGATTTATGGTATTTTTTACAAATTAAAATGGAATAGTCAGTTTTCATCAGCTCTTGGATAGAGTCTTTAACAAGTATTGAAGTATTTTTTTTCTCCATCTGCTTTTACTGAATAGCCACAGCATGTGCCATGTTGCTTTCATTTGATGTCTCCAATTATTTTAATGTGATTCACAACTTAGCACTCCCACAAAATTAGAAAAGACTTGAATTTGTGGATTTATATTTTCCGTGTTTTAAAGATTCATTCTTTTCATTCAGTTGCTTTCTTTTTTACATGCATACACTGGCTACATTCTCTCTTACGGGCCCTGCAGGTGGCACTGGAGGTGGAGAAATGAGATTGCAGGCTCTGAGGAAAGCTATTGCTTCTTGGTCTGTGAAACAGACACTTCCAATGAATTGTGGAAACCACTTTAAAACAGGGGGAACTCTCAAGGGGAGCCTCCATGCTAGGAACAGTTTATGGGATGATTTGGAGGAAGAGGAAATGCCAGAAGAGCAACCAGGTGACACAGTAGGAATGTGTCGCCATATGCAACACAAGCAAGATGTGACAGAATCCAGAAATTATCTTCCCTTTTTATGATTAATTCAACTTATAAAAGAAGTTTATCGGGGCTTAGTTCCAGAGAGTTAGAGTCCGAGACCATTAAGGAAGGGAATGTGGCATCAGGCAGGGAGGCATGGTACTGAAGCAGTAGCTGAGAACTTACATACTGATCCAAAGGCATGAGGCAGAGAAAGCTAACTAGAAATGGCATGGGATTTGAATCTCAAATCTCAAATCTCTCCCTCATAGCATACTTTAAGAAGATCATGACTCCGAATTCTTTCCAAACAATTTGACCAACTGGGGAGCAAGTGTTCAAATATATGAACTTGTGGGAGCCATCCTCATCCAAACCACAACAGACTTCAGAGCCTATGTACACAGCGCCTATGGCTTACTGGATCTCTGAATAGACTTCTCAAATAAGAAACAGAACTGCTTCAGTTGTAATTGTCTTACTTCATGGTAAAGCTATCTTTTCTATTTTCTTTTTTTTATTATTATTTATTTATTTATTAGATATTTTCTTTATTTACATGTAAATTTCTCCTTTCCCAGTTTCCCCTCCAAAAAACAAACAAACAAACAAACAAACAAAAACAACAAGAACAAACCCCTGTTGCCTCTTCCCTCCCCATGCCTGCCACCCCACCCTCTCCCACTTATTGGCCCTGGCATTCCCCTACACTGGGGCACAAAACCTTCACAAGGCCAAGGTCCATTCCTCCTATTGATGATCGAATTTGCAATCCTCTACTATACACATGCTGCCAAAACAATTAGTCCCGCCATGGATAGCCCTTGGTTGGTGGTTGGGTCCCTGGGAGCTCTGAGGGTACTAGTTAGTTCATATTGTTGTTCGTCCTAAGGGGCTGCAAACCCTTCAGTTCCATAGAACCTTTCTCTAACTCCTTCATTGGTGACTGTGTACTCAGTTCAATGAATGGCTGTGAGCCTCTACATTTGTATTAGTCAGGTATTGTCAGAGCCTCTCAGGAGATAGCTATATTTAGGCTGGCTTGTCCTTCCTTCAGTCTCTGCTCCTAAGTTAATCTCTGCAATTCCTTCTGTGGGTATTTGGTTCCCCCTTTTAAGAAGAAATGAAATGTCCACTTTTTGGTCTTCCTTCTTCTTAAGTTTCTTGTGGTTTGTGGGTTGTTCTTCCTGAATTCCAAACTTCTGGGCTAATAACCACTTAGCAGAGAATGCATACCATGTGTGTTCTTTTGTGTTTGGGTTACCTCACTCAGGATGATACTCTCCAGATCCATCCATTTCCCTAAGAATTTCATAAATTCATTGTTTTTAATAGCTGAGTAGTACTCCATTGTGTAGATGTACCACACTTTCTGTATCCATTCCTCTGTTGAGGGACATCTGGGTTGTTTCCAGTTTCTGGCTATTATAAATAAGGCTGCTATGAACATGGTGGAGCATGTGTCCTTATTACATGTTGGAGCATCTTCTGGGTATATGCCCAAGAGTGGTATAGCTGGGTCCTCTGGTAGAACTATGTCCAATTTCCAGAGGAACCGCCACACTGATTTCCAGAGTGGTTGTACCAGTTTGCAATCCCACCAGCAATGAAGTAGTGTTCCTCTTTCTCCACCTCTCCAGCATCTGTTGTCACCTGAGTCTTTTATCCTAGCCAGTTGACTGGTGTGAGGTGGAATCTCAGAGTTATTTTGATTTGCATTTCCCTGATGACTAAGGATGTTGAACATTTAGGTGCTTCTCAGCCAATTGGTGTTCATCAGTTGAGAATTCTTTGTTTAGCTCTGTGCCCCATTTTTAATAGGGTTGTTTGGTTCTCTGGAGTCTAACTTCTTGAGTTCTTTGTATACATTGGATATTAGCTCTCTAACAGATATAGAGTTGGTAAAGATCTTTTCCCAATTTGTTGGTTGCCGTTTTGTCCTATTAACAGTGTCTTTTGCCTCACAGAAGCTTTGTAACTTTATGAGGTCCCATGTGTCAATTCTTGATCTTAGAACAGAAGCTTTTGGGGTTCTCTTCAGGAAATTTTCCCCTGTGCCTATTTGCTCGAGGTTCTTCCCCACTTTATTTTCTATTAGTTTCAATGTATCTGGTTTGATGTGGAGGTCCCTGATCCACTTGGACTTGAGCTTTGTACAAGGAGAAAGGAATGGATCGATTCGCATCTTTTCTATTTTCTAACACTTACTTTGAATTGATTATGTTTTCACAAAGTGCAGTGCTTTCTACTTGAAAATTTAGCATTTTAAGTATAAGAATACCTAACATTAAATTAATACATTCATAACATCCCCATGTTCTTTTAAAATACCATAAATGACAAAATAAAGTCATATTGCAAAAATAAATTGATTATTTATAGTTAGCTCAGACACTTAAATTTTCTTAATGTATTTGATGCTCTTGAACAGGGAAATAGCAATGACATCGGAAACTCATTCGAACTTCCACTTTGATTTCTCTAACACTTGCCTTTCTAGCAAATCTGATATTTCAACACCAGCCTTTCAGTGGTTCCTTGTTGTCACCATATTCCAATCCCCGCTCCTTACCTTGGCATGGTCTACATCTTAGTAACCTTTAATGTTATGCCCACCACTACCCAGCCAAAGTCCTGATCCAAAGGGTATTCTAAAAGCTTTGACATCCTAGTGATAACAAGAGTCCACACGTCTTACCAAATTTGCTTTGACCTCAGTTATATTTGGAAAATTATATTTCTGTTATCTACTTCTGCTATCCTTCATTTATTTGTAAAATATTTCCCTGTATATATATCTATAATACAGTCCATAGAAGAAACTCTTTCTGTCTTTTTTCTTGCTTTTGTCCATTTCTTTTTTTTTTCCTGGTTTTTCAAGACAGCGTTTCTCTGTATAGCCCTGGCTATCCTGGAACTCACTCTGTAGACCAGGCTGGCCCTGAACTCAGAAATCCACCTGCCTCTGCCTCCCAAGCACTGGGATTAAAGGCGTGCGCCACCACCACCCAGCCGCTTTTGTCCATTTGTATGTGCCTAAATTTAGCTATTCTTTCAACTTCTATTCTACAATGATAACACAGCCACTGGTAATCTTTTTTATTTATTATAACCTAATTGATAGTTATAACTTTCCTGAAATCCAAAGATAAAATCATCTGACTGGCCAATCTCAGATTATGAAGTATACCACATGAAAAATATATATATATGTATGCATGTGTGTGTGTATATATATATATATATATATATATATAGTAATAATATATGACTGATTTACCAATTTTGTCATATTCTTAACCCAAGAAATGAAGTGAATCTTATTTACTGTCACTAACTCCTCTCAAGTTCTAATCATGTTTAACTCTTTCCACTTTATCTACTTACTGGGCAAAAGAGTAGGTACTTTAATTTAATACACATAAACACTACAAAGCAATTACTATGGAAATTCTTAGTTTAAAGTGTGGAAGAAATGTATAGTAGATGATTTTTGTCAGTCACTATCACATCATGAAACAGCAAATCTAGAACAAAAGCTACCTCATAAAGCACAGGATATGAATAATTCTGTGGAAAGCTACAGCAGAGGACCAAAAAGAGGAACGTGGAGGAAAGGCAGAGGATAAAAGAAGCAAAAAAAAAAAAAAAAAAAAAAAAAAAAAAAAAAAAAAAAAAAAAAACATAAGAAAAGGAAAAGAAAATTAAGATGCTGTCAATAAAAGAGAAAGATCATTGGGGAAACTTTTTCTTTGACTTATTAATGTCATACACTAAACCCAAAATGTCATTATGCAATGTTCATACATACCTTTAAACGTATGATATGCTAAGGTTGTCTCAATCTGCTTCCTGGGGATTGAAAATAAGAGAAACAAACCCTTACTTTGTACAAAGATTAATTACATAGCTTAGAATGGTTTTCTAAGGCAGCAAATTTTCATTGACATGCAAATCGAAGGCTTTCTTTTGCATGGATCACCCTGAAAGTACTAATTAGAACTTAAAATTCTTGTTTGTAAATCACGAATATAATGAAATATGCTTCTGCCTTGGAGAACTGTTTCCTCGGGGCCACCATATGACCAGAGAAGGGAGCAGATGTTCCTTAGCAGAGGAAGACAGCCTTTGAAAGCTCAGAGAAGCCCGTGGTAGCTGGGGTAGAGAAGCCCTATTGGATTTCTGTAAGTAAGCACCAGGAAAGGGAAATGTTTCCAATAAGTGGTCCGCCAGGCTTTTAGGTAGGTGAGCATCTGCAATGCAGGTCACAGTCTCTGAAAGCAAATAGCTTAAAGCCCCTGATTCGTTTACAAAGAGGCCAAAGTGATCCACTTATATTTTAGAGACAACAATTAGAAGCTCAGATTGAGAATTGATTAGAACTCAATCTCTTTTGTTTTGTACGTAAACTACAGGTTGGACTCTGTTGGCCAGTGTGCTTCACTCTGGAAAGCCACAGGGCAAGCTTGCAACAGTGTAATCATATCATAGGGGGCCTTAGCTGCTAAAAATGTTTATGAATCTTTCTTGAAAACAACACTTTCCTAACCCAGGGCTCACCTTTAGAGTTTCTCTGCTGCTGTTCATTGCCCTGAGGTAGAGGTAACTCTCCCCTTGTTATTTTTTATGTGGAGCTGCGGACCATGAGCATCCAGAACTCATCAGATGTACATCTACAGAACTCACCAGATCTACATCACAAAAATACTTTAGTTTTAGATTTCAGATAATTCTCCTACCTTGTTCTTGCAGCAAAATACTCATTTTGAAATAGAGATTTCAAAGAAAATTAAAGAATAACTGTCAGGGGTGTAATTCTCCAATTTCCACTTATTTTTCCTGTAATCCTAATGAGCTCTTGACATTTCCTGACATCTGCCTCTTCTTTTGTTTGTTCTTCACTAATAACACTGAAATGGCTCTGCTCGTGACCTCTAACCCATGTTCTCTTCTGTTACACTAAAATCATGTATCATCAACTCTGCCATCAACCAGAAAGCTTCTCAATTGAATACATACACTGAATAGCGAAGACCAGAGATAGAACTGTGAAGTCATTTTTAATAGTTTTAACCCTGCTTTACCCTCTGCAGCTGTTACAGTTCAGATCCATCACACATCAACAGCCGAGATGCGATTCACCTTAGATGACTTTCATCCTTTCTGTTCTCGCCTGCCTCCTCACTTCCTCTGCTCTTTGATGATTTCTGTTTGTTTCCTATTGACTTACACTTAGCATCGTTTGTTCACGGCAGAGTATAGTTTAGTTGAAAGAAATTAAAAAGCTGACTTAGGAAGAAAACAAAAAAATTAGAGTAAAGCTCAATGAAATTTTAAAATATGTGTCTACCCCTGCCCCTAACCCCTACTCCCCATTTATTGAGATCCCAAAGTATAGAAACTAAATAAAAGCGAAATAAATCTATAAGAGACAACAGGAGCCTAGCACATTGTCCATACTCTTAATTTGTCCTCATACATTTGTAAGA
>JADRCD010206450.1:0-33683 GCA_019843815.1 Montemys delectorum
TGTGTGTGTGTGTGTGTGTGTGTGTGTGTGTGTGTGTGTGTATAGATGAGTGAGAACAGTGTCCTAGGAATCTAAAGGAGTGTATCAGATACACTGCAGCTGGAGTTATAGGCAATCATGAGCGGCCCTGAGTGAGTGCTTAGAACCAAACTCAGATCCTCCTCCATAAGAGCAGTGAATACTCAACAACTGAGCCTTTTCTCCAGACCTAACTGATTGATTTCCTAAATAACTTATTTTCCTCTATAACCTCTAAAAATATCATTTTAATGATAAAATGTGGGAATTATTATTTAAATATCTCTCAAAAATGACTTTTTAAAATGACATTTAGTTATTGATTATTTTGTTTTCTTTCCCTATGTCTGGGTCTTCCTCTGTTATCCAGACTGGCTTTGAACTATTGAGTTGTAAGAGGTCTCCCAGCTCAGTTTCTCAAATAACTGAAACTACCACCACCCTACTGTATGCTAGATTTCTTAATAAGCCTGGCATTAGAGTTCATTCATGGTTTATGCCCCTACTAATGATCCTGGATATGATTAACATTGTCTGTTCCATATGAACTTCAGAAGGGGAGGGACTTTCAAGACAAGTGACCATCTTTCTGCCTTCAAATATTCAACAATAGGCTGGGCATAGAGGCATATACCTTTAATCCCAGCACTCAGGAGGCAGAAACAGATGGATTTCTATGAGTTTACTATGTAGCTAGACTGGTCTAAACAGTGAATTTTAGAATAGCCAGAGCTACAGAATGATACCCTGTCTCAAATAATTAAGTAAGTAAATAAATTCAGTAATAGAAGTTTTACTAATATCATTTCAAATATTTGTTTTATGTTCTTGTATATGTGCCTGAGTGCATGTATGTGCACTGTATGTATACAGAACCCCACAGAGGTCAGAATAGGTGCTGGGTCTCCTGGAACTGAAGTTACAGATGGTTGTGAGCCCCCATGTGGGTGCTGGGAAGTAAACCCAGATCTTCTGCAAGAGCAGCCAGTGCTCTTGATCTTTGAGCCATCTCTCCAGTCCAAGATAAGGACTTTTTAGTAGAGAAGTCCAGGAAAGTGCTAGTGTGGATCATATTCCTAGTGAGCACAGGACCTGGGTTAGACCCTAGCACCAAAAAAGTAAATGAAGAGCAAATCTATTTAGCTTTAAGTGTTTTCTTTTTGTTTAAAATAGTATATCTAGAAACATTCACTTCTGCTCAGAAGGTAATAGAAAAATCACAGAGTTTTGCATAGTTTACTGCCTAACACTCTGTAATGCATACTGTATAGTCTACTGTAACCCATTTCTGGAAAGACTATGATTTCATACCTCCAAATTTTCAGTTGACCACTCAGGAACTAAACCATTGGTAACTACAGGGTTGTGAATTGTGCTTTTAGGAGAAGTCACTGTCCAGAAACTCACTCAGCTGTTCTCTCCCAGTTTATGTTTTCAGAGCTATTTGTTGCAATTAGTGGAAACACTGTTAATCATTTCTGCTTGCCTTTCTGCTTGCCTTGAGCTGTAATATTGTTCTTAGAAATGCCAGGGAGATTAGGATGAGCACTTTTGGGACTTGGCCTGAGTAGGAACTCTGTAGCTGAGTATGTGAAGACACAGAGCACTCGGAAGAGCTGTTAATGTGTGGACTAGAAGACTGCACTGTCAAATTAGGGTGTTACTGAAGATTAACAAACCAGTTTCACTTAACCTTCCTACTTTAAGTTTCTGAGGGTGGTGAGGGAGAGAGAAGTCCAACACAGACTCAGAAGAGTCTAAAGTGAAAAGTGGGACTGTAGAGTTTGCTCAGTGGTTAAGAACACAAGAACCTGTGTTTGATTCCCAGCACCCACATGGGGCTCACCACCTCTTTAGGCACCAATTTAAGCACAAATGTGGTGCACAGACTTACACACAGGCAAAACACTCATACACATAACATAGTAGAAATAAATCTAAAAAAAAATTGTTTAAAGAAAAGCTAATGGCATTAGTTTAGCTTCGTTACAGTGGGGCTGGAAAGCCTGGTCACTCTGCTTAAGAGCACTGGCTGTTAAGAGTATGTTAATAGGACAGGGTTTGAGTCCCAGTACCCACATGGCAGCTCACAATCTAACTCCAGTCCTAGGGAGTTTCCTTCTGGCCTCCTTGAGCACAAGGCATGAACATGATTCACAGATGTGTACGTGCAGGAGAAACATCCATACATATAAAATATAAGAAATCTTTTCTTTTTTAAGTTTCTAACAGTGACCACAAGGAAATGTAGTTTTGACTACTCGGAGCCAAAAAACCCACTAAATTCACATCCAATGGTGTTGACTGAAATTAAAGAAAGGCTCTCTTGCCATGAAGATGGCCCAGTGGGTAAAAGCACCTTCTGTCAAGTCTGACCACAGTAGTTCTATCTCCGGTACCTACAGAATGGCAGGAGAGAACTCACTCCTCCACATGCACCAAAGCACGGACAAGCCACATCTACTCATGCACACCAGATAGACAGGTGACAGACAGACAGACAGACAGACAGACAGACAGACAGACAGACAGACAGGGTGATAGTTTGTATATTCTTGGCCCAGAGTGTGGCACTATTTGGAGGTGTGGCCTTGTTGGGGTAGGTGTGTCACTGTGGGAGTGGGCTTTTAAGACCCGACTCCTAGATGCCTGGAAGTGAGTATTCTGCTAGCAGCCTTCAGAGCTCTTCCTGTACCAGGCCTGCCTGGATGCTGCCATATTCCCACCTGGATAATACTAGACTGAACCTCTGAACCTGTAAGCCAGTCCCATTTAAATGTTATCCTTTATAAGACTTGCTTTAGTCATGGTGTCTGTTCACAGCACTAAAACCCTAACTAAGACAGAAGACAGACAGACAGACAGACAGACAGACAGACAGACAGAACAGTGTTTTAAAAGGCCTTTTTGGCTAGGAGACCTAGTGGTTCAGGCCTATAATCTCAACTGCAGCATAGGTCATCTGAGCTGCAGATCAAGTCCAATATCAGCCTGGATGATTTAGTGACCCTCATTTCAAAATAAAAATACATAATTGGCTACAGCCTACTGGCAGAGCACATACCAGGTGTGAACAAGGTCCTGGGTTTAATCCCAGATGCTGAAAAAGGGAAGAGAAAGAGAGATGGGAAAAGGGTCTTCTAATTACTTCCTCCACAGGTCAATATAATCCTGGATAAAATCTGAATCATTAGAGTTCAAATAAATAAATGGTGTGAAATTTAGCTTCATTGCTGACTGAATTATAATGCATTTTACTCTGTGAATGGTAATGTAGATTTCCTGACAATCATAAATATTTTTTAACATAACACCCTATTTCTTAGCTGAATATTAGAGTTGATGTTAATACTAAAAGGTCCTGTTAAAATTCCTCTTTTTCCACTATAGCTTCAGTATATTTTCTGAGGTGCTATTTTGAGATTATCATTCTCCTTACATTAAAATAGCTCCTTCCAATTAGATCTAGAATCTACCAGAAATTTTCTCTGCAACTCCTGATTGCAAGCAGCATTTAAATATCAAATGCACCTTGCCCTGCAGTGGTGGTGCACGCCTTTGATCCCAGCACTTGGGAGGCAGAGGCAGGCAGTTCTCTGAGTTCGAGGCCAGCCTGGTCTACAGAGTGAGTTCCAGAACAGCCAGGGCTACACAGAAAAATCCTGTCTCGAAAAACCAAAACCAAACAAACAAAAACAAAAAACAAACAAACAAATCAAATGCACCTAGTCTGGACCACAGAAATGTCCCAAGAGAGAAGGTCCATCACTTTCACTCTCCCATGATGGCAAGAGAAGAACAAGCAAAGCCCTCTTCTTGTTACTTCTTGTTACTTGTTACTGATTAGTACTTGTTACTGTGGTAACCATACCCTAGTAACAAGCATGGGCAAGAGAAGATGAGGCTCAGAGGTAAAAACAGCTGAAAGTAAATCAAAGGTGCCTTTCCTTCCTAAGACCTCCCTGTACAGCAGGGTCCTTCTCACTTTAAGAATGAAGACTAGCTGGTCGCCAGAGGGAGGCTGTCTCATTCCTGTGTGCAGCTAGGAAAGGAGGAGTGCCACAGTGTGAGCAGCCAATGGTGACTGGCTTACCAGGAACAAGCTGTCTTGAAAACTCACAATTGCAACATTATGTACTTTGTGTGATCTACTCGTCAATTCTCAATCAATTCCATAGCTCTGCCCAGCTGTCTTCAAGACCTAGACTTTATGCCATTCATTTCATACCACTGGTGTAACAAATTGTCACAAACCTAGCGACTTAAAACAACTGCTGTGAACACAGAGCCCCCAAAATTACATGTTGAAACCTTAATCCCAGAGTGACGATATTTGAAAATGGAACCCTTTTAGAGGTAGTTAGGCCACTAGTGTGAAGCCTTCATGGCGACTTTAATGCCATTTTTACAAGAAGAGACAAGAGAGCCTGCCTCTTCTTTCTTTGCTATCGTGTAGGGAGCCTTATTTAAATCAGGAGGTAGGCTCCCACTAGACACTAGATCTATGAGCATCTTGGTCTTGACCTTTGTGAGCTAAGGAAGGAACTGTGAAAAATAAATACCAAATCTATGATATTCTCTTTATACCAACCCAAACTAAAACAATGGTATACATTTATCTTTTTTACAATCCAGAGATTTTAAGTGTCAGACCAGCTTCACTGGGCAAAAGTAAAGGTATCAGTGGGACATAGTACATGTTCATTGTTTCTGAAGGATCTGAGCATGTCTCCATGCTTTGGTTTCATTGTCTCTCAGCTGCCTGTGTTCTGTGGCTTGCAGCTCCATCTTCAGAATGCTTCACCCCAGCTCTGTCATTATCACACACGGCCTTCCTCTGATTTTTCTCTCAATCTCCTACATCCCTCTTAAGACTGTGCTATTCTGGGCTCACAGTGATGATCCATGGTAGTCTCCCCATGTCCATAGCCTTGAGATAATCACAGCTGCAAAATACCTTTTGTTATTGTAGATAGCAGTCATGAGGGTGAGGCTTTAGACTGTGGGTGTAGCTGGGGATCACAAATCCATAATCCTCGAGGGTGTCTGGCCTGGAGACAAGGTTGTGGAAATGAACACATGTGTAGCCCTGAGTGTACAAGGGAAGAATCTGGAGCAATCATTTTCTACTTTCATTACCCATGGTAGAATATGGTAGCCAACCGGGGGATGTGCAGAAGGAGCACGGCATGTTTGAGTCTAATGAAGCAGAGGTCAGACAGAATATTTTTTAATATGGGACAATTATTAAAAAGCATAGGTCAGAGACAGGATGTAATTTTAAATAAGTGCCACTTTAATCACAGTGTCTACTGGAGGAAGAAGCTTATCTGGAGAGAAAAATGAGGTGTAGCTCTGACTATTGTAAGGATTGAGTTAGACAGTTTATGCAAGAGACCAGCACAGTGCCTAACACGTGGTAGCAAATGCTAATGCTTATGACTTCTTCCAAGGCTATGAGATAAAAGCTTTTCTTCCTCTCGTCTCTGCAATGATGGATCTACACACTGTTTCTGCCTTGACAGAAAAGCACTGCGTTTCACTCCCCGAAGAGGGTGCTGACACTAAGCTAAAGGAAATATCAGACGATGACCTTCTCTCTCAAGGACCGCCAGCACCATCTTTGATGTGTGTCCCTCTCCTGAAATGACCTCCTTTTCCTGGGTTAAAGTTGAGTAGCCGGGCATCAGCGGCTACTTGGGTAAGTGCTGAGTGGCTGATACGTGCTGTCAGCATTGTCCAAGGCCAGCCGGAGAATGTCCTCATGGCCTCTTCCTTTCCACTCACATCTGGCAAAGACTTACACAGTGATGCTTAGGGAGGTGGGAAGTGACGAAGATGAAGACGCATAGTGCTTTCCTGCCATGTCATACGCCCACTCAGAAGGCTTTGTTTGTTGTGTGGAAACAATAGGGAAACTTCCAGGGGATACCAGGAGCTAAGGGAATCCAGCCACTGCAGGAGGATGTAAAAATCAGATGCCGTAAAAAGGCCAAATGCCACCTCTTATCCATATGCCAAAAATTTACTAGCATAACTATTAAGTAGAAATATCATATACTAAGTAGTAGTATTGTGGATGGTAAAAATACACATCTATGTGAACAGGCAGTTAAAGAGTACATAACTTGCCGGGCAGTGGAGATACATGCCTTTAATCCCAGCACTAGGGAGGCAGAGGCAGGTGGATTCCTGAGTTCGAGGCTAGCCTGGACTACAGAGTGAGTTCCAGGACAGCCAGGGCTACACAGAGAAACCCTGTCTCGAAAAACCAAAAAACCAAAAACAAACAAACAAACAAACAACAAAAAAAAACCCCAAAAACCAAAGAGTACATAACTTACCTATGGAAGCCTTACTTCTGCCTTTGACCTGATACAGCTGCTTCATCACTGGGGTTGGAAGACCTGATTTTTTCCTTCTCCTCTCTCTATCTGGAACCCAGATCTGTCTTTTGTCCTTACTATCCACATCACTTGTTAAAATCTTGTGCCATAGCTGGGCAGTGGTGGCCCACGCCTTTAATCCCAGCACTTGGGAGGCAGAGGCAGGCAGATTTCTGAGTTTGAGGCCAGCCTGGTCTACAGACTGAGTTCTAGGACAGCCAGGGCTATACAGAGAAACCTTGTCAAGAAAAAACAAAAACCCCAAAAAACCAAAAAAACAAAAAACCTTGTGCCATTAGCTAGAAAAGTCAGGAAGAGATAACCAACCACGTCTCAGATTGCGTTCATCCAAAAGCTCCCTTCCCCGCCCTCCGCACACCTCCAGGGCACTACTGCTCTCTTACCTTCACGATCTATTTCACAGGAAGATACATAATACAGGCAGAAAAAGATGTTTCAGGTTGTTTTTTAATTCCCCACTGTGAAATTTTTCTAGAATACCTGCTAAATGCAGTTAGCTCCTAAGCTGGAGAGATGCCTTAGCAGTTAAGAGCATTTGTAACTCTTGCAGAAAGAAGACTGGGGTTCAAGTCCCCATACCCATATGTTGGTTAGCAACCATTCATAAACTCCAGTTCTAGGTTATCCAACACCCTCATCCGACTTCCTGGGCACCAGGCACATGTGTGCAAAACACTTGTATACATAAAATAAGTAAACCAGCCAAAAACAAAAAATAAAATGTCCTTGTCGCAATGTTTTCTCCCTCAAGGGACATCCAATCTTAACAAGTAAGAGTCATACAATGAAGCAAAAGCCTAAGCCCTGGTCTTAATGAGAACAATGACTACTTCTATGAGACAGCTGTCATCTGCAGATGACCAATGTGAGCATTCTGATTCAGAATCAGCTGGAAAAAGCTAGAGACCTAAAAAGGGGCGGGAGTCGGGCATAAAAGAGTGGGGCATAAAAATACTGAAGAATTTTAAAGGATTAAAATTCCGTCTTCAAGACTTGAGACAAAGCAAATGGTCTCTGTAATAAATCATTGTCTGTCCAGAGGGTGGTTGACCTACTAAGCATCTTACCTGAGCTTAGAAACAAACGGAGTAAAGAGTAGCCGGCAATGGTCATGGTAAAGGGGGCAGGAGGGACGGAACTAACAAATAACACAAACTCTCAAGGAAAATGCAAGCTGGACAATATTTATTGTGCCAGTTTAAAGACTAAGATCTATTACTATTTCCTGCCTGAGGCTTCAAAATTGTTCTCACTCTCCTATAATTTTCCAGCCACAGACAATGAGATTATGCGTGCACATGCGATCATCCTTGGAGACAATTAGGTTATGGAGAACATTTCTCTGCTTCCTCCCGGGCTTCCTAGCACTGCTTGAAATCTAATAGTAATAGAGTGTTATAAAGGCAAATGAGTCTGTACAGTCCACTTCAGACTTAATTCTATACAATATATTTAAAATACTCCTATAATTTACTTGAACATCCATGTCCACAAGGTAATAAAGCAAATGAGCGTGTGTATCAATGAAGGGACAGAGAAGCAATCGGTGCCCTAGTCCCTGACCCCTAATGGAGTCAACAACCTGAATGGCAAGCCGTTACTGTTTCATTGCCCACCCATGGCTAGCTTCACTCCAAGTAATATTTTTCAGTATGTATTACAGAACATTGGACAAATGGGCCTGATTTCTTAAAATAGCCACCGCATGTGGAGAGGTCAGGAAGTGCTGAGCGCGTATGTAAAGAACAGATGAAGTCCTGAGCAAATGTTCATTGTTGACATGGGCACGCCATGTCAAGGACCAAGGCCTTAGACCCCTGGGAAATTAGGGTCAGGCTCAGAAAGACAAAAGTCTTCCTCCTAGGATGAGCAAATGATTAAACTGTGTGTGCAAAACTAGCAACAGCAGCTTCCCTCCTCCCAGATGTTTACACCCTGAAGCTGTTCGCCGACAGACACCTCTTTTTGAGACCAGCAAACGCCTATTGTGCTGTACATAATAAACACGAAAGTTCAAAGTTGCTGCAGTAGTTGGTGACGCTTCATCAGAGGATACACAGCCCACCTGACCCCAGCGTGTCTGTCCTTTATCCATTCCCTTTCTGGTCCCTAGCCAAGGTTCTGGGACCCAAGCTGAGGGATGTAGCCATCTCAGCCTATAAAATGCAGCCTAGGATTCAAGGCTAGGCACCCCTACACATATTCCCAACTTTCTTCCTGTTTGTTTATTTCTTTGTTTGTTTGTTTGTTTGTTTCAAGGTGGGGTGTCTTTGTGTAGCCCTGGCTGTCCAAGAACTCAATCTAGAGACCAAGCTGGCCTCGAACTAAGAGATCCATCAGCCCCTGGCTCATGAGTACTGGGACTAGAGGTATGTACCACCACTGCCCAGCTTCAACTTTCTTTCTATCCTTGTCGTTCAACATTTAATATAAAAACTCCCCATACTACTTCCAACCACAGCCGTATGTCTTATGTAAAGCCATCTTGAAAGTAAGTGTGCTGTCATCCTTCATCACGCCATTGGAATGAAACATCGCAAAGCCTCGCCTGACACTGGGTATGACCTTTTGCACCATTTAGTCAAATCCCTTCGTATATGATGGCTTAAAAATTAACTACCCTGGACTTGAACACTTTTTCCATTCTTCAGTTTTAGCTTTGTTGCAATGTAAATTATTCCACTAAGAAAGAAAGCAAAAGGAACTCAGAACCTTGTGTTAAAGAGTCATTATTTAATTCTAGTAACAAGTGGCATGGAAGGAGAGCGAACTCTCAGGCAGCAGCTGCACATTTGCAGCATCTTAAGTGAGAGAGTAATGGGTGACTTCAGATCAGAGTCAGGAAATAGAAAAAATGAGTTTCTATTGTTGAGTAGTGCCAGAGAATAAAGAAGGAAGTGCTCCAAAGCCCCTACAGTGACAGTGCCACAGCACTGAAGAAGTCAGCTGAAAGATCCACCAACAGCCAACCCTGACTGGGGGGCCATCTGAGGAATAAAATAAACAACTTACATAGCTTATAATCAAAACAAGTAAATATCTATGTGTCTATTCTGGCATAAAGACATGATCAAACAAACAAACAAACAAACAAAGAGCCTGAGCATATGAATTTCAACCCCAGAACTCACACAAGAGAAGGGGAGAACTGATTCCCAAAAGTTACCTGAATACTACACATATATTGTGGCACAGGTATATACACACATTCACACATACACACACACACTCATGTACACATTCAAGCACGCGCACGCACACACACACACACACACACACACAGAGAGAGAGAGAGAGAGAGAGAGAGAGAGAGAGAGAGAGAGAGAGAAGTGGGGAATTTAGAAGGATGAGCAAGCAGTAGAATGGAGAAGAAATTAAAATGGAGAGTTTCCTCTGGGATCGCCCAGCCCCCTCCTCTAAGTCCTTGCCCTCTTCCTCCTCCTTATCCCTCACTCACTCCCCCAGCCTTCTTATATCCATGGTCTTTATCCTGAAAGGACTCTACTCGGGACATGTTGCCCCATGTCTCCAAGTAAAGAGAGAGGTAAGAGCAAGGGGAAGCAGGAAAATACTGAAGACCCTCCCTCCCTCCCTCCCTCCCTCCCTCCCTCCCTTCTTCCTTCTTCCTATAACAACACAAAATAAGGACAAAAACCCTTGTGCTTAGACCATGACATTTAGGGATACAGTGCTGAAAACTTGTAGAGAAGGAATGTAGCCAGCTCTGTCTATCAAGATGCTTTTCATTTCAGCTTCAAACCGAACAGCAATTTAAGTTCCTCAGGAGTTCAGCCCTACAGGCAGAAGAAATGACTCTGCTGAGTGCAAGCATTCACTCAAAATTTAGGGTATAGATATCCCATTTTGCTATACACACAGGTAGATTAATTTTATTTCCTCAGACCAAGTGTGAGTGACTGTGCCTGTCAATGTCATTATTTCTGTTTTTGTGATATTTATGTAACTGAAAAGCAATTACTTTAGCAAGTAGTTTGCTTCCTGGATAAATGGAATCCCACACTAAAATAACCTTTGAGCTGCAAATAAAAATTTGATAATAATAATAGCCCTATAACACAAGACAAGAATCATTACTGTTTCATTGTCCCCTCCCAGATCCCAAAAATGAATCAACAGCCTTATCAGAGTCTGAGAACAGGAAATTCTGCAAACTATACCAAGAACAAAGCTTAGTTCTTCGGTCAGTTGCTGGAAACTGTTGAAAAGGTACATTAGCTCAGCATCCCAGTATTGGCTAGATGAGCTTTAATATGCAAGACAGGGCATGAGATGCTTAGCTGATCCAAATGCCAGTCTATGGATTTGAAAGACTAAAGATCACATCACTAGAAGGTTGACAGAAGTGACACTTTGCAAAGTGCCAATGATTTATGCCAATGTCTTGCTTGATGCTACCGCTATAGACAGCATTGTCATTAAAACGTCCCTGCTGACTTCCTCCTACATTTATGGTGCACAAATTATAGGTGAGCCCAAAGATCGAATCCTCCCTGCCTTTTAGATTTCAATGATCTTGTTGTTTCTCGTTCAGGTTAGTTTACTGCATGTGACTCCTTCTTCATACAAACTCATTGTTGTGTCTATAAACACAGTGGCAAGGAGGTAAAGGATGGAATTTATTCTGCTAAAACTGAAAGACACAGGCCCAGAAAAGTCCCATGGCTACAAATGGGAAGAGATGTTTGTCAAGTCTCTAACGCCTTTCACAATCTGCTCTTATTTTGGAAAAAGCCACTTAAAGACCACAGTTTTTAAGAGCCTGTTTGAAAATAGGGCTCAGAGCTGTCAGGGTCACCCAGCTGACCTCCCACACTGTGCAGTGACTCACCCACTTCCAAAACACTTCTTAGGACCACAAAGGGGATGAGACCTCATCTCTGAAAAACTGTAAGGTTTATTGTGCTGCTAAACTTCTGTCTCAAATAGGCAACTATTTGTGTCCCAGTGTCTGGTGATACTGGAAAAGCAAATTTTAAAGTGTTTTGTTCTAAAATTATTCTTAGAGAACATTTTCTCCTTACTTGGAAAAAAAATACTCTAACTTGTGTGACTTAGTCTCAATTACAGAAGTGCATCTGAGTTTACAGAGGTGTCATTTCTTTAGGAGTGTTACAGTAGGTCTATGCACAGCCTTGTTTTCCCATGAAATATCTTTGACAAGCCCAGAAATATTTCTATATTGAAACAATTACTTTTCACTTCTTTGTTTCTTATCTAACAAGAAAAGAGATGGCTGAAAACACAGTTTGCAAAGAGACTCACCCAGAATTCCACTGCCAATCTCTTTGAGTAGACTCTGAATCCACAGATTCAACCAGATTGAAAACATTTAGGACAAAGTTGCTGATCACATAGACATTTTCATATTATTTTCTAAACAATATAGTATATCAATTTTGGCATTCATATCAGGCCAGATACAATAATACTCTAGGGGTGGTTTAAAGTATGCATAAGGTTCTATGAGAACACCGAACCATTTTGTGCAAAACTACTCATATTTTGGCATCTACAGGTCTTCTAGGCCCAAGCCCTACTGGCTACCATGTGCTCGAGTGTACAGTGTTGTTGCTATACATCACTTACTAACTATGCTATTAAGTGGAGCTTCCCTGTCAGCTAAGGTTCATCTAATCTTTAAAGACCACGTTATCCTAAATGAAAACCATCAAAGATGGAATTCCCATTGAAAGCTAGTTTTAAAAAAAAAAAAAAATCTACCCATTTATCCCTTCTGTGGCAGGGTCTCTCCAGCTCAGACCAGTCTTGAATTTGATAGGCAGCAAAGGATAACCCTGAGCTTCCGATCGTCCTGCCTCCATCTCCAAGTGCTGTGATGACAGACATGTCACCATGACAGGGTTTTATATGGTGCTAAAGACCTAACCCAAGAATTCTTGCTTGTTGGCAGGGCACTCTAATAACTGAGCAACATCCCAGCCAACTTAAAAATTTTAATACAAAAGATGGAATTCGAATAGTTCAAAATAAGCTAACCATGTAGCAGCATTAAATTAAGACTGACCAGAAAGCCAATCCCATTGAAAATTAGAATAAGTGTTACTTCCTGTTTACTAGAGGCAACAGACGTAAGCAGGAAAGTGGTAAAGAACATGACGCTTCAGAGACATGAACTGAGATTTAAGGACAGTACCCACACCAGAGGAACACTGGTTGACTGGAGTGTACATTAAAGGTGGGACAGGTGGTTACTAGCAAATTAAAAGATTAAGTTAACATAGCAAATATAGCTGAAGGCCCCTGCACCCTTTGGCTATCCAAAACCTTTTAAGTTCATTTCCTTTAGAAATGACTGAACTATCAACTAACACAGGCAGTGCCTCCATAGGCTTCAGTACACACAGGCATGGAGAGACCTCTGAGACATACTGCTGGGTCAAAAACCAAATTACACAATTGCAAGTACCCTATGATCTCATTTACACAAAAAGGGTTATGCATAAAAAGCCATTGACATATACCCTCGGGAATGTTCTCCTGAGTCCTTGCCCTTCCATCTGACTGATTTGTTGCACACATCCTTGAATTGTCTTTTGACATGTTTGTACCTTGCTCTAGTAGTTAACTTTTCATGTGAATACACTGTGAATACCTGCCCCCAAGAGCATCACACCAATGTGCTTCATACACATAGGATTGGCATGTTGTGGTCCATTCATTCTCCATGCCCTTTTTAAGTCTTTATTGAGACAGGGTCTCATGTGTAGCTGTAACTGGCCTGGAGCTCACTATATAAACCAGGCTGCCCTTGAACTCATGGAGATCCCCCTGCCTCTGCCTCTGGAGTACTAGGTGTGCACCACCACACCTGGATGTGAATACTACTCAGACAAATAATAATGCAGCTGGTGAAATGGCAACCCCCATGCTTCCAAGTTTATTTCAAAAGGCTTTGAGTAATGAGAGACAATGGTATCTTTTTATAACCTACAGTTTTCATGAATATAAAGAGATTGTTAGTCCATTTTCCACTTTCTGATAATCAATAACCTTTTATAGTATTTAGTAAAATAGTGAGTATATTCTGTTTATTTGTTCTCTATCTTGCATATGTGGCCTAGAAGAAGGCTGTTTAAAAAAAAAATCACGCACTGGGGCTAGAAAGATGGCTCCAGGGTTAAGAGCACTGGCTGCTGTTCCAAAAGACCCAGGTTCAATTCCCAGCACCCACATGGTAGCTTACCATCAGCTGTAACTCCAGTCCCAGAATATCCAACATCCTTTTCTGAGCCATGTGGACACTGTACAACATAGTACACAGACATACATTCAGGCAAAGCACCAACACATATAAAATAAAAATAAATAAAACCTCAAAATTTCACAGGTTGACAATTAGTACTTCCTTATATGTATTTGTGTGTGGGTTAGAGTGAAACATGCCCTTTAGAGCGTCAAAACAGAGGTATAATTTACTGTATCCATTAAATGGTACCTACTGCAATACAGAACTTAAAATATCATGAAATTACATTATCTTACTTTAAAAATATCTTTCTGATGCTGAATGGTGGTGGCACACTCCTTTGAGTCCAGCACTTGGGAGGCAAAGCCAGGGTGATCTTTGAATTGAGGTCAGTCTGGTTTACCAAGCGAGTTTCAGGATAGCCAGTGCTACACAGAGAGCCCTGTTTTATTTATTTATTTTTTTTAAAGAAAAGAATAGTAAAATGACCAAGAAAATATCCTTGATAATGTCTGCTATCATCCTGGACCAAAGGACGAAGACTATGGAAGCTCACTTGTAGCTTATATAAGAAATGAGAGGGAAAAAAAGTGTGTGTGTGTGTGTGTGTGTGTGTGTGTGTGTGTGTGTGATATCTTGAGATTTTTGGAACTGTCATTACTGAATCACTTAGTAAAAGATGACTCATGTATTTAACAGAAATGAACTGTTGTGTTTTAGGACTTGCTCCTTGTCACCATAGCAATCCATCCACACTTGTGATTATTCTTACCACCTAAAGGGAGAAAAAGAATGCTATGTTTCACCACTGGATCTGAAAACCTGTGGCCAATGTTCTGCACTGACTATAGATGATCTAAAGGCATGAATGGGTCAACCTATTTGAAATGCAAGAGGACCATTCAGTTTATAGCATGTGTGTGATCAAATATTAGTTGCTGTAAATGGATCAGCTAGCTACAATGAAAATTTTATTTTTCTGCCTTTTGCATTGTATGATTTCATATAGAAGAGAGCCAAGTGTTCTTAATCCTGGTCATTCTATCTGCCTGGAAGGTCTTGTCATTTTTGTTACAGCGTTCCATGGATCCCTAAGGCTCACTGTCAAACTGACTAGCCCAAAGTAAGTAGCCAAGCACTTTGCCCTGCTCTCCTCAACAGAGTGTATAATACTGTGAGTTTAACTTTATTAGACCCCAAGGTTCCCACCCCCAAGCCCAACCCTGTGCTAAAGATGAGGCTGCTGTTTTCTCACCAAGCTATCTATACTCCCAAGTCTGAGTCTGAGTTTCAGGATGGTTGCAACTGAGGATTCTTCATATTTATGTTTTTAGGAACTAATTCTCTCAAAAGGATGCTCATGAAATTAATGGTTTTTTTTTTCATGGTTCCTTTTTGTCACACAAAACAAAGCCCTGTATAACTATCCCAGATAGCTCACATCTAGCAAGAAGTTTAAGATATTCAACAGTCCAGAGAGTGCCCCAGGACCCTGCAAGCCAATGGGCTTAAATGAGCAGCAGTGGGAAGGTCGCCCTGGCCAGTGAACAGGAAGTTCACAAAAACAGTTGGTTTCTTTGAAAATGAGTTTCTCCACACACAAAGGGTTTCAGTCAGCCTCACAGCCTAAAGACGGAAGCTCTTTATTCCAGATCACATAATTGGCATGGAAAGAAAAATGGCCTCGGAATGTTAGTCTTCAAAATGTATGTTTTCTTTCATTTAAAATAAAAGTCATGGAGAAAAACAAATAAAGGAAAGGAGCCAAGAAAAAGACTCGCCAGTTATTCAGGAATTAAAGAAGCTATTTCAACTCTTCAGCCTGCCTAAGAAAGTGCATTTTCCTTTCCTCTCTTATACTCTGGGTCTGTCTGTCTGTCTGTCCCTCCCTGCTCTTCCTCTTTGGTATTTGGGCATTCTAGGCTTTACTATATCCTACAGTCCGCCTTTTGTTTGTTTGTTTGTTTGTTTGTTTGTTTGTTTTTTGTGACAAGGTCTCACTACATTGCTCGTGCTGGTCTTGAACTTGTTATTTAACCCAGGTGGGTCTTGAACTTGTGATCATCCTACCCCAGCATCCCAATGAGCAAGACTCTATTTTGGCACCACCAGGATAAGCTCTAGCCACTCTAACAAAAATATAAGGAAACTGGTTTTCTTCAAGAAAGCTTCAGGTAACCTCAATGCAAGCAAAAAGTTTTAAGGTCCTTGGAGAGTTTTGGGAATTCTGCTCTAAACTCTTTTCAAATTATTTTATTTTATTTTATTTCAGGGGGGAAAGGGATAAGCATGTGGAGGCCAGAGGGAAGCTTGTAGGAGTTAGTTCTCTCCTTCCACATGTGGATTCTAGCGATAATACCCAGCTTCTTGGGGGTTTTAGCAAGCACTTTCACCTACTGAGCCTCTTGTCATCTCAGAATCCTGCTCTAATCTCTTAACAGGTGCTGAAGAAGTGTCCAGATGTAATCACAATGTTATTGAATACCACTAATCCCCAAAATTCAGGAAGTAGGGATGGGCAAACCTCTGAGTTTGTGGATAGTGAACTACATAGCTAGTTCAAGACAGCTAGAGCTACATAGAAAGACTATGTCTCAGAAGAAGAAGGGGAAGAGGAAGGGCAAGAAGAAGAGGAGAAAGGAGAGAGAGAGACATAAACCACAGCTGCTAGGAAAAGGCCATTCATGAATTTGTAGAGAGGTCAGTGGCAAAGTTATAAGCAAGCTGCTTTGTCATAAAACTAGTGAATCCTAAGCTACTGGCAACATGTTGCAAGGTGTTTTAGTCAGGGTTTCTATTCCTGCACAAACATCATGACCAAGAAGCAAGTTGGGGAGGAAAGGGTTTATTTGGCTTACACTTCCACATGGCTGTTGATCACCAGAGGAAGTCAGGACTGGAACTCAAGCAGGTCAGGAAGCAGGAGCTGATGCAGAGGCCATGGAGGGATGTTCCTTACTGGCTTGCTTTTTCTGGCTCGCTCAGCCCGCTCTCTTATAGAACTCAAGACTTCCAGCCCAGAGATGGCACTACCCCTTTAATCACTAATTGAGAAAATGCCCCACAGCTGGATCTCATGGAGGCATTTCCCCAACTGAAGCTCACTTCTCTGTGATAACTCCAGCCTGTGTCAAGTTGACACACAAAACCAGCCAGTACACAAGGTTATACGTTTTTTGTAAAATTTGCAAAACTAAAATACTTGTCTTCACTTAAGACTACTGTCTCTCTTTACCCTGGCATTCTTTCCACTCTGCTTCCTCTTGAGTGGTACAGTACTAGAGAGGCTACAAACACTTTGAGATCTAAATGGAGGTTAAAATCGGTAAATGCATTTAATTTGGGTTTAATTGGGTATTTACGTATTTCCTGGTCCCCTGTCTCTTTTCATTTTTAATTTCATTCATTTATAGTGTGTGTGCGTGTGCATATTTGGGTGCCACACCATGTGGGCAGAGGTCAGAAAACAACTTTTAGGAATCGGTCTCCCCTTCAACCATGTGGGTCCCAAGGATTGAACTTAGGCCATCAGGCTTGGTGTCAAGTGCCTTTACTTGGCTGAGTCATCTTGATGACCCTATAGTCGTGCCTCTGTATAAGTAACTGCCTGCCTGCCCTTTCCCCTATAAGAATGACTTTCAGGCATATTTACCACGTATTATGTTAGCCAGTCCAATGCCACAAGTCAAAAGGTGTATGCCAAAGTTATTCCACCGTATTTGGACAGGATAGTGGAAGGTACTGTGTTCTGGTCCTCAGTTTCACAATCACTATGTCCCATCCTTTGCTTTTGGTCACTTCTTCCTCCTGGTCCTACCTTCTTATTTCCTCCAATGAAAACTCTACTTATTCTTCAACCTGCAGTCAAACACCATCTCCTTGGCAAAGGCTGCCTGTGTAGGCAATAAATGTCTCCATCGTCTGCACCCATTTTCCATTTCATTGCTTTTTGTCTGGGACTTTATTTAAAAACAAACCAGCAAACACGACATTTGTAAACTCCAGCTATCTTTTCCATACTAGAGTATAAACTCTTAAATGCCTATCTAATATGTACTTCCTGCAGTGTCAAACCATAGTGCCTAAGCAGTGTCCTATGAATTTAATTTCCCAAATTGCTCTGGTCTTTTGTTAATAAGATGCTGGATACATTGTCTTAAACACTGTTGCATGGGGATGGATACAAATATATCACTTATACACAATTAAAAATCTAGTAATCCAAGTGTGGGTGGCTTCATAAAATGAAGTTCTGGGTAGTAAATTAATCTTTGCAAGACTAAGGGCTTAAAAGGAGACAGTGGAGACCATTGAAGGTCATGATTTGCATATTGATCTAACTGTATGCTTATTCTCTTACAAGCATATAATTAACTTTGCTTTTATTGAATTTTGACTCTAAACCAATTTTATTAGTCATAGTTTCACTGTTAAATTCAGTGAGGTATAAGAGACAATGTTAAGAAAATGGCATGTGGGCGAAGATAGCAGATTCAGTCCATAGTGGACATACTGCTTTGAAGTCGCTGCATTAGATCAATAGCTGTGTTCCACCTTTATGACATTTCTAGGGACATGAACTATTTCAGGGTGGAGACTAGTCTAAAGACTATCATTATACAGAGGAGATCCACATATAATCCATAATTAGAACATTATGGAGCTATTTTCTTGTGTGAAGGCAAGAGAACACACTATATACTCTGACAAGTACTAGAAGATTTTAAAATGTCTTTCCTGTAATTAGAGACACCAGGGAGAAGTGTACTGACTTGGGATTCAAACATTTGAATAATAGCTTAAACAATAGTAATAGCTCTCGGCATTTGCACCTATGAGAAAGGATAATGATGTATGATACTAATGCCTGTTCTGTCTCTCCGGGGCCTGTGTTTAGGACTGAAAGAAACCCTCATCAATTTGAAGGTGTACATTTGTTACTAACTCCTATCCCAGATAATAGACATTAACAAGATTTTTTTTCATTCCAAATCCCTACAGGACTTGAAAGGGAATTGTTTAATTTGAGTAATGTTTTATGTGGAATACTTAATGTTAAAGTAAGAAAGGCTAAGTAGGCTTGGTATTGCACACCTTTAGTCCCAGCACTTGGGAGGCAAATTTCTGAGTTTGAAGCCACCTGGTCTATAGAACAAGTTCAGGGATGGCCAGGGCTATAGAGAAATCCTGTCTTGAAAAATCAAAACAGATAAATAAATAAATAAATAAATAAATATAGATAGATAGATAGACAGACAGACAGACAGATGGGAGAGAGAGGAAGAGAGAGAGGGGGAGGAGAGGGAGAGACAGAGAGACAGAGAGAGAGAGAGAGACAGAGAGACAGAGAGACAGAGAGACAGAGAGACAGAGAGAGAGAGATAGGAGAAACAGCTGGGCATGTTGACAGAGGCAGGTGGATTCCTGTGAGTTTAAGGCCAGCTTTTGTACATGTTGAGTTCCAGCACAGCCAACTATGTAGAGATACCCTATCTCATATGAAAAAAAGACAGAGACAGACAGAGAGACAGAAGGGCTGGTGAGATGTCTCAGCAGATAGAGGTGTGGAGCCTGAGAATCCCAGAGGCCCTGTGATGAGAAGGAAAACACCAATCCCTGCAAGTTGTCCTCTGACTGCCACAGGTGTGCCATGTCGCCTACCTGACTGCCACAGGTGTGCCATGTCGCCTACCTGACTGTCACAGGTGTGCCATGTCACCTACATGGACCCATACATATACAGGCACACATGAATGAAAAAAAAAGTGTAATAAAAATTTAAAACGTATTTTTTAACTTTTTTCTTCTCTTTATACATTCCATTCCAAGCTCAGTTTCCTTTCCTTTTGCTCCTCCCAGGCCCTTCAAACCTCAAAATATATTTTTAAAATAAACAAAATAAAATGAGAGACATGAATGTAGAACTTTTTGTCTGTTGTTAAACAGTTAAAAAGCAAGACAAAGCCAATACAAACTTCTTTTATTGATACATCTCCTTGTCCCTGTGATCTAGGTGGACAACAAACATTTCAGCATTTTCTTCTTAATCTACCAAGGCTGAAGTCTCTTCATAGATGTAGCATTATTTCTCTACAGTAAGGTTTGCTCAGGTCCTCTGATGCTTACTATGGTATATACACAGTTACCCTGGTTAGCTTTAACTGTCAGCTTGACAAAGCCAAGAGTCATCTGAGAAAAGAAGCTTCAGTGGAGGACTTGCTCAGGAGGTCGTCATGGGTGTTAATTTATACAGGTAGGTTTAGTCCACAGTGGGTGACATCATCTAGGTAAGTGGTCCTGAAGTGTGTGTGTGTGTGTGTGTGTGTATTATATTATATAATATTATATTATATTATATATAATCTAGCTGAGTGTAAACTGTTCTCTGAGTGTCATCTTCCACAGCTCCTGCTGTCCTCCTTTACTGTGAAGTAGGTTCCTTGGTTGGAGGTAATGCCATGTGGGACAACAAGCAGACCTGCCTTCAGGTTCCCACCTTGACTCCCCTCAGTGATGAACTGGGACCTAGAATTGTAAGTCCAATAAATCATTGCCTCTTCTAAGTTGCATCTGGGCAGGGTGTTCTATCAAAGCAGAAAAAATTAAAATAGAATGATGGGCCCATTATAAAATAAAGGGACAGGTTGTTCGTGCAAATACAGCGACAAGAGACCCAAGGAAACAACCTTGGGAAGATGAGAACTGACTCCTGAAAGTTGTCCTCTGAACTCCTCACACACATGCACAGAAATAACTGTAACAAACAAACTGGAAAAGAAGCTGGGCAAACAAAACTCTCACTGAGCTTGTGTTCTTCTGTCTCCACCTTTAAAAGTCACCTGACAGAGCTGGAACTTGCCCAAGCCTCTCTGCCTCTTCATCTTTCCAACCGAATCATACTTTATTTCTTTTTTTCCTGAATCCTAAATACATTACAAAGTGGCAAATATCACCAGATTTCTACATTATTGTTGCTTCTAGTCTTTTACATTTTAGATTTATTTATTTTAAGTGTATGGGCATTTTGCCTCCATATATGTCTGTGGGGATCAGAGGAAATTATGAACTTCAGTTTGCATGGCTCTACCATATCATAAAGAATTGGGAAGAATTTGTGTGTGATCACAGGGAGATATGGAAAAGAAAGCTTCTTCGCATACATAAATGTCTGTTGTGATGCCTGAGAGTTGCTTACAAATATTCCTCCACCGCCTGCAGCAAACACCAAGAAGGAGAAAGAGAGCAAGACTGTCAAGTGGCACAGCTTGGTGAGGCTGGCTGAGGTCCGCACATGCGTTCTCTATGCTAGTCTCTCTACTTTTTTGACTATTTGCTTCGTTTCCACAATGAAAATGTTTAATATAATTCTTCTATGTAATCCCCTAGAATTTCTAAGAATTTTAGAAAAGTTTTAGCAAACATTTGCTGAGTGGGCTTTAGAAATAATGCTAACACAGCAGACATCTCCCAGTCCCTACACAGGCGATCCCTACTGTGTCCTTGATATGTCATGTTTCTTGATCCTTTCGGCGTTGTTCCCTTACACACTTTCCAACCCCGTTCCAGATTGTGTGATGTTGGAATCACTGCTAAGAGTGAAAGAGGCTGGAGCTCAGTGTTGAGGGTGTGTGCTTTGCACACATAAAAATCCCGGGTTTGATTCCTAGCATACACATACAGCAAAAAGGTGATTTGTATATCATCCACAAGGAATGCTTACTGAGTACTCACTGAAGCAAATGGCAGATATGGCAACAGCACGGGCTATCACCAATCCAGAATTATTCTTGAGACCACAGGAAGATGTGGAAAAGAGGTTGTTCATATACATGCGTATGTATATGCATATGTATATTCTACTCTTTTTGCTACTTTCAAGATGGTGAGTCATTTGCAACCATTACTTTTCACATTTATAATGTATTAATTGCTCCATTTGGCCACATGTAAATATCTAAGGCAGTATTTTAAGAATTTAGTTTCTGATCAACCTGTACAGATTCTAAAAGATGCTTATCCAAAAAAGGAAAACCATTCTCTCAATAAGAGTTGTCACAAAAACTGTATTCCGCCATTTAAACTCACTGAGAACTTCAGTGGAATACATTGAACTGCTTTAAGCATCAGGGAGTAGAACCGTGTGTACCACCATAGTGCTTCACTTATTTAGACCTAATAGAATGAGAGATCCGTGTCTCTCCATTTACCTCTGCCATGCTTTCAAGACATTAGAAACAAACTCTTTTGACTTCAGAGACACCACAATTAGATATAAAACACTAGCCATGAGTGGATCTCAGACTGTTTGAAAGCATTCTGACAGGTAAGCAATCTCCTATATGCTTGAAAGTTTTCAAAATAAAAACTTCGAAGGGCTCTTTTTCTTATCCTTTACTTAGCCATGCTACAGGGTGTCGGGAAGGGATAATGTATGAGGACTGATGTACCCTTTTGACCTGGTGGTGTGCTTTTTCAGCCAGGTTGCTCACTGCCCAAGGGCTTCATAGCTGGGGAGGACACAATGAGAAATCAAACCCTCACAAACATATCAAGGAGAGTTATCAACACCTCAGCCAACTGCCATGGCCTCGGTACACACTGCCCTCAGCCACCATGTCCAGATCAATACACTCACCAATGACAGATGGTCAAAGGGTCTCTGTCTGCTCAGGTCATTCTCAGTTCAATGGTCCAACAGGGTTTAGGAGCCTTATGTCATTAGACTGCCTTTAGAAAACAATCTAGCCATTAAAGGCGGAAGCTGAGTAAAGTCAGATGTCAGAAAGCACACTGTTGACAGCCTAAATATACCAAGAAAGCGTCAAATGTGTTGATTTTCTGTGGGCTAGAACTACATTTTTACAGGTGGAGAACATATCATTAAAACATAAATGCATGCTGAAAGCAAGACTCTAAAAGGACTTTCTGTCACAAACCATTTCTAGACACAACATAGCAAGGAAGAAAAAGTAATATTGTTCAGCACTTATTTGATCGAAGCTGTAATTCCTGTGGGAAGGAAAGGGACTTTGGATCTAAATATAATTTTTAATGTGGTTTCCACTTCACAGACTCTGACTGGGATCCACTTAGCTCAGAGACAGTGCACGCACGAACAGTGCACGCACGAACAGTGCACCTGCTCTGAAAGAACACTCCCAGCTAACACTTCACAAGGAATTGAGAGTTTTCTGCCTCCATCCCCATTCATTGCTCAGCCTGTCCCTGGAGTCTCCTAAGGTAAAGCATCATCAGTTTGCCTCTAAAAGTGTACATGTGCTCACAACACAAGGAAGTACCTACGAGGCCCTAGATTTACTCCAAATAAATAGCTCTTCCCTATTTCAGACCTCAATAAAGCCTATTCCCTAGTAATTAATAGCTAAGTTCTATGAATAGTTGTGAAATTCCTTATGGAAACAGAGGGGGAAATCCACTTAACTAATTCCAAACAGGGTCTTTGACTACATCTAGGCATTCTGTGCTTATGACATACAAGTGAAAGATTTATGACCATCATGGGGGCAAATCCCTTCTTGCATAAGCACCACTGACTTCAGTATCTGAGCATTGGCCCTGGCCCAGAGCATATTGACTCACAGTGTTTTCCTTCCCTTCGTGGTGGGAATTCTGTGAACAGTTGCTTTAAATTGAAAAACCAGACGCAGGATTGTTGAGGGAAGCCAAGGAAGGGTGGTGGGCCATGCAGCCTCTGAACACAATGGACCAGCTCTGATCACAGAAAGGTCACAAATATTCCATCCAGAATGAGTTTTAAGTATTTTTAAGGAGAAAAAAAAAAAAACGATTTCGTTAGAAAGGAATTTCCCTAGGGTAAATATCAAGACTAATTGTCAACATTCATATAGTAGTTGCTGCAATGTCTCCCACACCCACTGACAAGTGAGGACACTTGAAAATAAAACAATGTTGCCTTCTAAAAATGTAGCAGGAAAACTCTAGACCTTAGTCTAATTTCTTTTAGTCATACCTTGAAAAGTTTTGTGAAGCCTCCCTTCTCTGCCATTGAAAGAAACAAACCCAGCTGTGCAAACAGCAGACCCGTGTGGACAGATTGTGGGAAGATGCATGCCCTGGCTCTTCCTGGGAGGACTTTTGTCTGCCATGGCATGGGCCTCTCAGCTGGGAGACTGCGGGAGGAGCTGATACAGTGATACCAGGAGGAGCTGATACAGTGATACCAGACTGATGATGGCTGACAAGAAAGGAAGAAAATGGCTGAGAACCAGAAGTTGAAGAAAGTAAGCAATATTCTCTCTCTCTCCCTCTCTCTCTCTCTCTCTCTCTCTCTCTCTCTCTCTCTCTCTTCCTCCCTCCCTCTCTCTCCTCTCTCTCTATTATTGTTATCTGTTGGTTGGTTTGGGGATTTTAGAGTTGTTGTTCTGAAACAGACTCTCAGGTAGCTCAGGCTGGCCTCGAACTCCCCATCCTCCTGCCTTGTCCTCCCCAATGATGGGATTATAGGCATGCTCCACTATGCTCAGATAATTCTGTTCTTGAAACAGGGCCTTACCATGTAGCCAAGTCTGTTCTAGAACTCCTGGTCTTCCTGCTTTAGCCTCTCAGGAACTACAATCGCAGGCATAAATAACCACATCCAGCTTTATCTCTTTTGCTATCTTTCCTTCTACTTGTGAGATCTTAGGCTTTGAGGCAACCACCAGGGTTTGCATCTCAGGGCCTCAGATATTCCTTTGCTCTGGGTAATTTACCTAACATCTCTAAACCTCAGCTTCCTCACCCGTGAAGTGAGTAAAATGATGTCACAGTTGTAAGGATTCAGTAAGATCACAAACAGTCCCTTTTTTGTGGGGGAAGGGTGTTTTCTGTTTCTGGTGCTGTGAACGGAATCTAGGAACTCCGTGAGCTGAATCCCTGTCACTGAGCTTCTGTACATACAGAGCAGGTGGGAATGTCTGTGGGTACCAGCTTAAGAATAATACATCGACAGCTTTTCTCTCCTTTTAGCCTTTCGCTTCTTGATCTTCCCAGATCTGCCTTTCACAGCAGATGTAAGTTTAGGCTCTTGCCCTCCTTAATCATGTGGGTCACAGATTTGAGGAAAGGAAACCCCAAAATACCTGAAGTAGTCAACTGATCAGGTACAAGGGCAGATGGAATCCACAGTTGCCTGAGTTGCCGTTGCTCTGTTAAAGAACTGCTTCGTTTTGGTTTTATTTATTTTGTCTTATGTGTAGGAATGTTTTGCCTGCATCATGATATATGTGCATCATATATGTCACCGTACCCAAGAGGCCTTTTGAGTCCCTGGAACGGGAGTTATGGATGGTTATGACCCACCATGTGGGTGCTAGGAGTCAAACTCATGTCTTGTACAAGAACACACATGCTTTTAACCCAGACCCAAGGAACTGTTTTTACAAGAAATGTCTAGGAATCTGGGAACTAGAAGAGAAGAATGCCTGGTCTCTCCTTATTAGAGTTGGTTCTACTTGGATAGCCTCAAGCAATGTGACCCCAAGCTAGTCAGAAGCTCCAAGCTTCAGGACAGACTTCTGGGCAACCCGAACCCAAGCCTCCAGCCAATGACACCTGCCCGGGCTTGAGAGCTGGAGGGTGGGACTGGCTTATTAAGCTAGTAAAGCAAGTTTTGGGAGCAGAGATGTGAGTTGAGCTGCATCTGTACATAGAGAAGAGTCACTTCTGTGTGGTTCTAAGTGAAATCAATCACAGCTCAGTTCAGCATTTGTTCACTGTGAAGTGTGCATACACTCTCAAGTAGTTTTTTTTTGGGGGGAGGGGACCCCACTTCACTGCAGAAAGGAGCCATTATTTAAAATGGGGGGAATAAGGCAGTAGGAGAAAAAGAAGGAAACCTCCTCTCAGGCTGATGCTGTTCTCCTTTACTGGCCCTTAGGAGATCACCCCGTCCCTTCCCAGGGGCGGGTCGGTCTGGAGAAAAGCTAGGAGGGGAGTCTGCTTACCGGAAGCAGCACTACTGACTTCTCCTTCATGGGAATTCCTAGGCCTTAGCTCTCGGACGTAACCTCTGTCTGTCTGTCCTTCCCCGGGGTTCCTCCTTGCAGCTATCTTTACTCGCTTCAGAAGCGTAGGGTCTTGCCCTACCCTTTCAGTAATGGTTACACACAAGTTCTTCTAAAACCCACAAGCCATCTTGGCTTTCGCCTGTAGGCTGGTTATCCTGCCTTCGCACCATCCCCGCCGTATGTTATCCGGTCCCACAGCAACTCTAAAGCCATTCACTGCTTCCTCTTCTTCTCCCAAATCCATCGCCAGATCTTGCAGGATTTGCCTCCTGAATCTCTCTCCAGTTTGTGCCCTTCTAGTCCCACGGGGAAGGTTTTATATGAGACTTTAATCACTTCTCACCTGGATTCCTAATTTCTCTGTTTCTAACCTATTTTCTGGTTCTTTTTTTAACAACTTTTTAGAACGTCTCTCTGATAGATCCCTTTGCAGAAAGAAAAAGAAAAAAAAAAGCCCAATCAGGAAGCTTTTAAAGCTCTGCTCACCCTTGTGATTTCCCACCTCGGGATCCCACAAACCTTGTTTCGACCCCTAAGTCACACCAGGCTCCTTGCTTGCCTTCCAAAACACAGCGTGATGCTTTTGTTCTGTACCTTCTGTAGGAAATGCTTTCTCCTGCCAGGTGGGCTCCTCCACACTCCTCAGTAAAGCTTTCCTTCACCGACAGACCGGTGGGATTCGTTTCTAAATGGGGGGGGGGGGCGGTCATCTCCCTAGCTCTACTAAGGCACATTTAAAGATGTACTTCAAGGACTGACTTCTACAGTTGTCTCCCTGGACAAATGGGGGAAAGACTCCTGAAAGACTTGCTAGCATCAGCTCTTCCCGCTTTTGGTGTGCCCAGCTGTTCACCAAATACTCAATAAATGCTAATGGATGGAAAGACAATCAGGTTTCCACACAAAGAAGCCCTGCACCCACCAGGAAGTGCCTCCCTTTCCTGGAGAGAGCTATTCAGGCTGGTGGAGTCTGACCCGAAGAATCAGCCAGTAGCTGGAATGAAGTCAAAACACGTTCTTTTAGCTTAAAAGACCAATTGAGAGAGTGTAGGACCAAGAGCCAAGAGTGGATCGGATGAGAACGCTTGGGGATTCTCTGAGCTTTTCGTCCCCTGTTGCTAAATTCTGACAGTAAATACAACTTTTTCCAGAACTATATTTCAGATTCTCAGGGAGCACTTGAAGAGATTAAACTTCGGTGAACTCCTCCCCCCCCACCTCTGCCTCCTCCTCTATCGATTTCCTGGTTTGGTAGACATCACTTGCACTAAGCGTAGGGATGCTCAAGTGGTCGCTAGAAAATTCTTCCATACCCAAATACTCGCTGGAAAAACTACATCTCTGATGGAGTAACAGTGTATCCAACTGGGCGTAGTAACTACGACTCTAATGCAGCAGTTGTTCCTCTAAATATTTCCTTAAGTGTACGTGAGTAACAAATACACTTTTTAATGACTACTGAGCATCGCCAAATGACTGATTTTCATGGCATTGCTACCACACACCTTCTTTATGGAAATAACTAAATATTTCTAAGTTACTTCCATTAACATATTGAAAAAAGTGTTAATTCTTTTACATGGCTGGGGGTATTCTATACATACTGTCAGAATCGAGCTTTTTTATAACAATTCTCTAAGGACATTATGTTTGAAAAAGCAATATGTATACATTAAAACCTAACACGCTTTCATAAGTTTGCCCTCCATAAACAAGTTTAATTTTTTAAATATGAGAATGCTTTCCCTGCCAATTCCATATCAAAGCTCTGAGACTTTGCATGTCTACAGAGAAGAGTTCATGACCTCCCGATAACCTTGTTAACAATCTACCAGGTTTCTAAAGGCTCAGCAGGGGTTAGAGTTAGAAGGCTCTGCCACTAACATCAATAACGGAATCTGTGACAACACTCAGGAGAACATTTCCACCATGCTCTCTCTCCAAGGAGGGTTCTGAACATTCAGAGACTGTGGCTGCTACTGAAAGAAAGCTATGGCTAGTAATTCCAGACAGAATCTAGAGGGGTCTTATTTTTAAACAGTGGGAGTTTAAAAATCTCTCTCTTTCTCCCCCCCCCCTCCCTCTCTCTCTCTCCCTCTCCCTCCCCCCCTCTCTCGTGTGTGTGTGTGTGTGTGTGTGTGTGTGTGTGTGTGTGTGTGTGTATGTGTGTGTGTGTGTATGTATGTGTGTGTGTATGTGTGTGTGTGTATGTGTGTGTGTGTGTGCGTGTGTGTGTGTGTGTGTGTGTATGTGCACGCGTGTGTATTATATTACAATAGCTATTTTAAAGAGCTTTACCACAGACTTTTTAAATAGTCAACCAATCTATAGACAAACTATTCATATCTAAAGGAACTTAGAGTTCAAATTTTTGGTTTGATCCACAGGCAAGAAAATGTGAATGAAGTCACAAATGTTGCCAAGGAAAGGCAGAACAACAACAAAAAAATGACTTGAATATTCAAGATGGGCCCAAGACAGGTTGCAGACTAATTCAAAGACACATCAAGCCTTGTGGCCGAAGAGGCGACTCTGAGGTAAGAGCTGCCTGCTCTTCCAGGGGAGCCAAGTGCCTGAGTTCAGCCCCCAGCCTGGTGACTCACTACAAAGTGACTATAACTAATTCCAGGAGAGACCCACACCCTCTTCTGCCTGGCAAGGTCACCTATAGTCACAAGGCATGTAGACACATGTGGCATACAAATGCACACATGTTCACATAAATAAAAACAATCTTTAAAGACAGCAACAAAACCAAAGAGAATGCATCTGAGTTTACAGATGAAGAGCTAAATTCAAAGCATTTGAAAGCATCTTAATTCAATTTCAAGGCATTTCTTAAAATTAAAAAATACTTTGCACCAATATTAATTTATCCATGAATTTTTGCAAAGCAGGAAAGTATGTTTTCTACCCTCCTTTTAAAAACAATTCTTGGGGTTGGGGATTTAGCTCAGTGGTAGAGCGCTTGCCTAGCAAGCGTAAGGCCCTGGGTTCGGTCCTCAGCTCTGGAAAAAAAAAAAGACAAAAATAAAAACAATTCTCAAGCTGGGCATAGTGGTACAAGCTTTTAAACCCAGCACTCAGAAGGCAGAGTCAGGCTAATTTTTGTGGGTTACAGCCTGGTCTACATAGTGAGTTCCCAGATAGCCAGGGCTATGTAGAGACCCTGTCTAAATAAATAAATAAATAAATAAAATTCTCCTGTGGGCTAGAGAAATGGCTCAACAGTTAAAAGCACTTGCTGCTCTTGCAGAGGCCTGGAGTTCAGTTTACAGCATCCAGGTGGCAGCTCACAGATACCTGTAACTCCAGTTATAGGGGATCCACCGCCTTCTTCTGGCCTGCTTGAGCAGTGCATACACATAGCGCACAGGCATACAGGCAAGCAAAAGCACCCATACACATAACATAAATATAAGTAAATCTTTTTTTAAACTCTTTCTCAATTTCTTCATTTCCCTTCCTTCACTTCTTCTCAGAGTTGAATGCTTTGAATGGATGGTTGAGGTTTTAGTCTTACAAGCAAAGGGTGTGGGCTGGTGAGAGAACTCAGCAGATAAAGGCACCAATCTTGACGACCTGATTCAATCCCTGGGACCCACATGGCAGAAGGGAGAGCTGTTGCCCACAAGTTTCCCTTCAGCTTCCATATACATACATATGTAAAATAAAAGTTTTGGAGGCTGGACTGACTGTTCTTCTAGAGGTCCTGAGTTCAATTCCCAGCATCCACCTGGTAGCTCACAACCAACTGTAATGGGATCTTGATGCCCTCTTCTGGTGTGTCTGAAGACAGTGACAGTGTACTCACATACATAAATTAAATAAATAAATCTTTAAAAAAAAGTTTTGTAAATGGAGGATAACATTCAAATCTTAAGAGAACAGTTGTGCCTTGCTCAGAGGCTCACATATATGAGTATCTGTATTTCTCTGTTGCCTGTGGGAGGAAGACGATGTAGCATCCCTTATGGGTTCTCTGCAGCGCTGGCTACAGGCCACATGGTGGTGATGTCAAAGGCACTGACTCAGTGTCAGAGTCAGCGTGATGGCATCTGTATACAACACTGATAAGCTGGTCTTCTGGACCTTTAATTCTGAGAAAGTTCACTGTCCATCCATCTATAATGCCAGGCCTGTTCTCCTTTCAGCTCAGCAGCATGGCAGCCGTTCTTGCACAAAGACTTCTGTGAGGTTGGATGGGATCCTTGTTAACTATCTCCAATTAGACTAAGTGATAAACTCAATTTGGGGTTCTTTCAGAAAAAATGCTAATTCAATAAAGCCCAACTGTGATTTCATAAGAACTTCCACCCCACCTGCCTGGTCCAGGAAACATGACCAGGGTAGCCATGGCAATTGGCACTCGGCAGCTAAATTGTCTCTTTTCTAAATTGCCGTATGTACAAACTCTGCCTCTGGAGGGAGTTCCCTGTTACTTGCAATCCAAGAACAAGCTATTTACAGTGAAGACACTGTAACTGGAAAAAAATAGCAAAAAGAGAGAAGATTAAATTAACAAGAATATACAGGAAGGACTTTCAAAAGTCAGCAACTCGTCTTCCATCACTCTCTCCATATCCACCATCACAGCTAAGGGTCAGACTCAACCAGACTCTAACCTGACTCCACTGTTTGGCACTTTCACTTAGGTTGATATAGGAAACAGTAAATTTCCCATTTTGATTTAAAATGGGGCTTTTCTCCATCTTTTGTGGTTAACATTTTAAAAGATTTTTTTTTACTCGATTATGATTATATATATAGTCAACATCCTAAAAATCTGTCTTTTTTGTGGGGGGCAATTTGAGAATCTTGCTATGTACCCCTACTTGGCCTGGAACTCTCTATATAGACCAACCAAGCTGACTTTGAACTCACAGAGATTCTCCTGTCTCTGCCTCCTGGGTACTTGAATTAAAGGGGTAAACTACCATAGTATACTTTTCTTTTTAATTATTGTAAAAATACACATTTAAAATTTATGTCAGCTGGGCATGGTAGTGCACGACTTTATTCCCAGTACTAGGGAGGCAGAGGCAGGAGGATATCTGTGAATTGCAGGCAAACCTCTATAGTTCCAAAACAGTCAGAGCTATATAGTGAGTCTCTATTTCAAGAAAACCAAAATAATAATAACAACAATAACAATAACAACAACAACAACAACAATAATAATAATAATAAATTTATGTCTAAGCCAGCCTGATGGAACACCTTGTCTGACATATAAAGTACATGTGATAGACACATACTATGATGCATATGGCACTATCCTATTCATGGATGATTGAAAATTTTCACAATAAACTGCTGGGAAATTGAGGAGTCAAATAATATAATTTATTTATGGGAGATTAATAAAGACCTATCTTAAAAGCTAAGGGTGGAAGCAAAATGACGATGTTATTTTACTCAACACGAATTTTCTCTAAAGATTTGTTTTTGTTTTGTTTTGTTTTGTTTTGTTTTGTTTTGTTTTGTTTCGAGACAGGGTTTCTCTGTATAGCCCTGGCTGTCCTGGAACTCACTTTGTAGACTAGGCTGGCCTCGAACTCATCAGCCTGCCTCTGCCTCCCAAGTGCTGGGATTAAAAGTGTGCGCCACCACAGGTGAGTGAGACTGCCTGTGGATTTCTTGAAGCTGGAGTTTCAGGCAATCGTGAGCTACCTGAGTGCTGGGAACCGAGTCCTGATCCTTTAAAAAGACAGTGTGCCCTCTTAGCCACTGAGCCATCCCTGCAGCCCCTCAGCAGAGGACCATGATGCATCGTCTATCTCCTCTCCTTTCTGAAACATTTCCAAGATTTGTATTTATGACTGAGGAGAGGTTTACATCCAAAAACACATTGTTTGAAACTAACGCCATGGTATTTAGCGAGCTTACTCAGTTGTGCATCTTTTATTCTACATTTCCCTTGGACCTGATACTGCTGAGTGGCAGTCTCGATTATAAACAAGGCACAGACCGTTGGTACCAGAAGTGCATGTTAGCTGGGAAAAGAGATGTGGGTGAGTAAAGAGAGTCCTGGCACAAAGTGTAACATGCTCAATGCACATCACTGCACCCCACCAGAGCCTCAGGGAATTGGTCAAACCTAGCCTCACAAACAGAAAAATGGATTTCTTGAGTAAGTAACAAGTGAGATCAGGTCATAGATGTTAGCCAGGTGGGGCCAACATGCAGCTCAGCTGCAGAGCATGTGCTTAGCATGTTGCTGAGGTAGTTCCCAGCACCATGTCAAGTGGCTCACAACTGCCTGTAATTTCCTCTGCAAAGGATCCCAACACCATCTTCTGGGCCCCTCAGGCACACACACACACACACACACACACACACACATAAAAATAAAAATAAAATCTTAGAAAAATAAAAAAGAGCAACGGTGCTCCTGACACCACTGGTCCACAGAGAACTATGCTGTTATATAAATCAGTGTCTGAGTGGACTGTTTGGGGAAAACATAATCTGTTCATCATGGATTCTCAAGCGCTTTTGGCTCATGAATAAGTAAGCATTTAATCCATATTTCTAAAACTACCACCTTTTGGACCTTGAAAACAATTACTTTCAAAAGCTTGAAATTGGGGCAGGCAAGATGGCTCAGTGGGTAGCTGAGGTGGCTCAGCAAGTAGAGGCCACCAAGCCTAAAGACCTGAGTTCTGTCCCTGGGCTTCACACAGTGGAAGGAGAGAGCCAGCTGCTGCAGTTTGTCCTCTGGTCTAAACATTTGAAAGAGAGAGGAAAAGAAAAGCCTTTTCCTGAGGTTTTCATCTGACACGTGTCCATGGGACAAAGACAAACTGCCTTCCATTTAATGTTTTTATACTTCGCCAGTCTTCACAGAGGAAAAAAGTCCTCCAGAATTACTTGGATTTCAATGAATTGAAAAATGTTTTTCTCACCCTAGACATGGCGGCACATGCCTGTAGCCCCACCATGCAGGAGGGTGGTGATGAGTTCTATGCTAATGTGGGCTACATAGTGAGACACTGCCCCAACACAGAAACAAAAAGCAAAAATTTCTCAGTGAACCTCAGACAAGGTTCCTAGAGTAACAAAAGAATCAAAATATGCCCTAACTCATCCCAAGAGCCTTGCTATTTTTAGTAAGTATCTCCATAAAATGCACTGTTTGTTTTCTTGAAAAATCAAGGCCAGAGAAATTGCAAGTGTCAATCACATGACACCATATTCCTACATCTCCACTCAGCACCAGTGTTAACAATGTGCAACCAATATTTTCATGACACTTTTCTCTCATTTGATTCTTTGCTCATTTCCTTTTATTTTATTATTGAGACAGGTCCTGATGCTGCCCAGGCCAACCAGAATTTACCATGTTCCAAGAATGACCTTGAATTCCAGATCCTTCTGCCCCCATCATCCAAGTGCTGGATTCTAGTTGTGTGTAGCCACACCTGCCTCTCACCTGGGTCTTTAAAACAAAAGAGGAGCCAGGCAGTAGTAGAGCACGCCTTTAATCCCAGCACTTGGGAGGCAGAGACAGGTGGATTTCTGAGTTCGAGACCAGCCTGGTCTACAAAGTGAGTTCCAGGACAGCCAGGGCTATACAGAGAAACCCTGTCTCGAAAAAAAAAGAAAAAAAAAAGAAAAAGAGGAAAGAAAGAAAGGAAGAAAGAAAAAAGAAAGAAAGAAAGAAAGAAAGAAGGAAGGAAAGAAGGAAAGTAAGAAGATAGGAGGAGGGAGAAAGAGAGAGAGAGAGAGACAGACAGAGAAGCAAGCATGGGGAAGAGAACTTTTAAATGTACTTCTAAACATCGGAAGTAATATGAAGTCAGCCATCAGGACATGGTATCAAGTACCTTTAATTCCAGCACTCAGGAAGCTGAGGCAGGTGAATCTCTGTGAGTTTAAGGCCAGCCTGATCTACATAAAAATTTCTAGGACAAACAGGGCTACATAGTGAGCCCCTAGGGGCCCTAGGAGTGGGTAGAAAGAGAGAGAGAAAGATAGAGATAGAGAGAGAGGGAGAGG
>JADRCD010206450.1:34083-48161 GCA_019843815.1 Montemys delectorum
GTCATTTTGGTGTGAAACCTTGGTTTCCCACCAAAATGACAACATAAAGTCCTACACGTGTGGCTTCTAACCTTAAAAAGCCTAGGATGAGACTTCCCCTGATCCTATCATCAAAATAAACACTTACTATATTACCAAATATTATACACCTAAGATCCATCACTTCTGTTTTAAATGCTTTGCCCTTTACTGGGGTATTTTATTTGACATGTGTCCAGGGTACAAAGACAAATCCCTGTCTGCTTGATAAGGTGCCAGAGCTCACTCAGAGGTTAAGATGGAGCGGTTGAACTGTTTTCCTTCCACTGAGGGTTACATGAGAGAATCAGTAGCCCTTGTTGAAAGAACTTTACCTGTGGATAATAGCCCTTATCTCACTGCTATCTATCATGCTATCAATTTCTTTATTACAGGAGTTTACCTTCAGGCAGCTCATACACCAGCTGTCAATCTGTCCTCACCCTGAGACAGCAAACCAAGCTCAGGTGTGTAGCGGCTCCACCAGAAAAGATTATTTACCGTCTTTCCCCCAGTGAACAACTGTAGCCAGAATGCAGCCCCTGGCACTCCAGATGTACTCCATCACCAGGCAGGGCCAGAAAGGTTCTAATTCTTGCCTCCCGGATCACACACTTTACAACTGAAGAGCGTCGATTTTGCTCTTTATCCTATTTTAACCTTTGCTAGCTCCCAGCCCTTCACTAAAGCATTCAAAACAGCAACTGTAAAAAGCCTCAACACTTCAAATGTCCATCAGCAGAGACCTGCTAAAGTATAATGACATTCCATAAAATGAACTACTAGGCACTGAGAAAGGAAAAGAGAAAGGGGGAGGGGATCGAGAGGGAGGGAAATGGAAATGCTTTTAAGTAACAATAGCGAATGATTTTTCAAGATATATTGGGAAAAATGGGAGACACGCAAAATGGAGCAATATCTTTTGTGTTTAAAAAGATAGAAAAGCGTAATTATTTCCATACTCATATAGAAACTCTGAAGATGACACTCATATCCACTAACAGGAGATCCAGGGTCCGACTCTGTATGAAAGACAGGCATGGGAAAGAGAATTCTCATGACTGTCTTTCTCGTACGTTTTATTTTTGAACTATATAAATATGTATAAATATATTACCTATTCAGAGAAAGGAAAAACGGTGACTCCATGTAGGATGCTAAAAGAATGGAGACATAGACCAAAAACTCTGGCCATGGGCAATGTAGTTTGAAAGAATATCTATCAGGAATTTAAAAAGAAAAAAATTAGTTTTTAAATTTTTTTTTAGATTTATTTTATTTTATGTGACTGAATGCTTGCCTGCATGTATGTATGTGCATCATGTGCATGCCTTGTGCCCAAGGAGGTCAGGGGAGGGTGGGTCCTCTAGAACCAGATGATTACAAATGATTGTGAGCCACCATCTGGGTACCAGGTTCTGTTCAAGGTCACCAAGTGCTCTCAACTGCTGAGCCATATCTCCAGACCTAGAGCAAAGCCAAGCAGAGCTTCCAGTTCTACCAATCCCTCAAGGGCTGCCAGGCCTGTGCACATTATTCAACCACCCAGTGCCGGCTTCATTATCTGTGGAAGAGTCGGGGGTAGGATTGAGAAAGTCAGAGGTGTCAAGGACACCACAAGAAGACCTACAGAGTCAACTAACCTGGGCCCATGGGGGCTCACAGAGACTGAACCACCAACCAAAGAGCCTGCAGGGGCCGAATATAGGCCCTCTACTCATTTGTAGCAGATGTGCAGCTTGGTCTTTATGTGAATCCTGTAACAATTGGACCAGAGACTGTCTCAGTCTCTGTTTGCTATCTTTGTATCCCCTTTTCCTAGATGGACTGCCTGGTCAGGCCTCAGTGGGAGAGGATGTTCTTAGTCCTGATGCAACGTGATGTCCCAAGGTGGGTTGGTACCCATGTGGGGGTGGTGGCTTCCCCTTCTCTGAAGAGAAGAGGAGTGGGTAATGGAGGAGGGGATTTGTGAGGGAGGGAACTGGCAGGGGGAGGGGGCTGCTAATGGGACATAAAGTGAATAAATAAGTTACATTCTAGAAATAAATGTACATTTCAAATATATTTTTTAAAAGTTTTTTTTAAAGATTTATTTATTTATTGTATGTAAGTACACTGTAGTTGTCTTCAGACACCCCAGAAGAGAGCATCAGATCTCATCATGGATGGTTGTGAGCCATCATGTGGTTGCTAGGACTTGAACTCACGACCTTTAGAAGAGCAGTTGGCGCTCTTAACCACTGAGCCACCTCTCCAGTCCAAAGTTTTTTTTGTTTGTTTGTTTAATTTTTATTTTATTTATACGAGTACACTGTCGCTGTTTCCAGACATACCAGAAGAGCACATCAGATCCCTTTACAGATGGTTGTGAGCCACCATGTGGTTGCTGGGAATTGAACTCAGGACCTTTGGAAGAGCAGTCAGTGATCTTAACCACTGAGCTATCTCTCCAGCCTCCTTTTTTTTTTTTTTTTTTTTTTTTTTTAAGGGAGAACATCTCAGTCAGAAGGTGACCATGAGGATAAATTAGACACACACACACACACACACACACACAGAGAGAGAGAGAGAGAGAGAGAGAGAGAGAGAGAGAGAGAGAGAGGGATCACAGCTAGCTTTTGGCTCATCATAAGCAGCCTTCTACTTTCTTTTTGACTCTTGTTTTGTTATTGTTTGTTTGTTTATTTGTTTTAGTTACTGCTCCCCTCCCCCAGTTTGATAATACCTTTCTTCCACCCTTAGGGTTTTAGGGTTTTTTCCCCTTTCCTTTCTTCTCCACATCTTCCTTTTAAAAATAAGAACGAAACCTAAAATAATCCCAGAGTGTATGAGACAAGATTGCCCTAAAGACACTCACACAGGAAATGGAACCTGTGGTGTTTGCCAGGAAAACTCAGAATTAGAAACATCAGCGTGAATGTAATTCCTCGAGTTTCCAGTTCACTATGCAAAGCTATGGCTTTGCTCATTTGATCTTCATGGGAGCCCTCAGAGACCATCAGGACAAGAAACTGAGGACAAGCGAGGTTCAAAGGGGTGGCCTGAAGCTGTACTGCCTGCCGACTGCCGACAGGATCTCAACACGCTGTGTTGAAACAGCTATTAGTGCGGCAATTATGCTCCCCAGATTCCAGAATGTTCTGTGCCACCAAGAGTGTCAACAGAAGGAAATACCCCTCTGTCTCATGCACCTTGTTGATCAAGCTACTTAAAGCTATCATGTAGTAAAAAGGACCGGGGATTCCTAAGCATGGATGGCTAGAACTTGAGCAGACCACTTAACCGACACTGAGCCAATCTTCCCATTCATCAATTGGTGACTACTTCGATAACACTAGGTTGTAAAGGGTTAAATGAGAGACCAGGCTAGAAAAGTACTTTGTAAACTGTGAAGTTCCATCCCAGATATAGAGTAGAGGAGATGTTATCAGGTTTAGCAGTGGAGTGCAAGATCAAACGTTGGTTAGAGGTGTGGGGGGAGGGGTGTTTAAAAAAAAAAAAAAAAACTTAAAAGACCTCCCAGGGAGAGTAGCAAAGTTACAAACTTCCACACTGCTTCCCCTGCAGGGAACACTCACCAAGGCACAAAGGCAGACCCCATGGTCAATCCCACCTTGAACAAATGTTCTCCTTTCCATTTGCTACAGCTGTTTGGTGGTCCGAGGTGAAGAGAGCAGACCAGACAGCTGGCAAGATGAAACAGAGAGGTCTAGGTATCGCCTTAAAAAAAAAAAAAAAGCACCTGTGGGAAATAGTGAGAGACCGCAAAGCAGCAGCAAGCGCTTGGGGCATTTCAGCTGGGAAGTGAGACAGAGGCAACCCACACCCTCCATCTGCAATCAGAGTGCCTCACACGTCAGAAAGCAAGTTGTCCTCCCTCGGGGCAATCTTGAAGGCTGTCAATGTTCTAACCATGAGAAAACACAAAATCTATATGGGACATTCCAACATGTGGAGGCCTGAGAGGGCTGAGACGTTCCATGGGAGTCTGATTATTGCAGGCTTCTCACTTGGTGGACTGGGGATGGCGGGTGGGCGGTGGGAGGCTTGCTTCACTGGGGAGGGGACCGCAGCAGTGTCTGAACCTGTCTGGGGACAGGCCACTGCTTCTGATCTAAGCCAGCAGAGCTGGGCAAACATCCTGGGTTCAAACCCAATCCCATTGCTAACCTAACCCAGGCAGGCGTGCTTCATTTAGCTGCATTGCTTAACTGCAGTGGCTGACTTGACTGCCCTTCCGCACTTTAATTTCCTGGTCTGTAAAGCAGGGGTGAGTAACAGTACCTTCCTCTTTGAGGGTGCACGTTGCACGGACTAAGTGGTAGCTGATAAGTGCCCTGCACCGAAGCAGCTGTCAACAAGCACTGACTATGACGGGACTGTTTCAGAAGAGAAGGTTATTAGCTCACCTGGTTCCTAAGGCCCAAAGGACTGGAGCTGATGAACACAGGTAAAATCTGCCCTGTACCGGCAAGTATACCACACTCACAAATGTCCAAGGGACGTTTCAAATGCTTCTGTGATTTTTTTTTTCACATAGGGATGTTGCACCATGGCAGGAATGTAAAGGTCAAAGGACAACTTGCAGAAAAAAAAAAAAAAAAGAGTTCTTTCTTTCCCCCTGTAGGTCCCATACCCACTGAGCCATCTGGTCAGCCTTCAAATGCTTCTACTTTACGAACTAGTTTAGATAAGTCAGACGTACATGCAGAAGGGCAGTACGTCTTGTGACTATGCGTATCAGAGCTGTGTTCGGGTCCAGCTGCGCCTCTCACATGCTATGACACCTGGAACAAATCACAGCTTGGTGACTCTCTTCCACATTTATGAACGGAGAAGAATCAAAACCGTATCTAGCAGTAAAGTGCGGACGGAATTAAGACAATGTATGTGTGGGTACAGGTTTCCATACAGTCCTTGGCAAGTGAACAGTGCTTAATAGTTGGTTGCTATTATTATTTCATCCACTTGAAACATAATAATCTGAAGAGTATTCATTATTAAACTCAAAGTTTTTTTTAAGTTAGTCACTAAATTTGTGTGTGTGTGCATACATATGTGTGTGTGTGTGTGTGTGTGTGGACATGTGTGCAGCCTGTGCACACACAGAGGTCAGTGTTGTTCTGCTCTAACCTTCCCTACTATATGCCTTTGAGTCAGGGTCTCTCACTGAACCTGGACTATGCTGGCAGCCAGCAAGCCCCATTGACCCGCGTGTCTCTGCCTCCCGTACTGCTGTGGTCACAGGGGTGTGCACATGGATATTTACTTGGGTACTTGGTGTCCAAACTCAGGACTTCATGCTTCTACAGCACTCTAAAACACTGGCCCACCTCTCCAGAGCCTCTTTTTATTTTAAACAACGGTGGTGGAGATGGACGCGTGCTATATACCATTCAGCTATATCCCCAGCCCCTATTCATTCAAAAGAAAGAGAAAGGGAGGGGGGAGAGAAGGAGGAAGGGAAGAAGGGAAGGAAAGAAGGGAAGAAGGAAGGAAGGAAGGAAGAAAAAACGTCCTAAGCAGGGCTGGAGAGATTCCTCAATGGTTAAGAACATGTGTTGAGCACTTTCCAGCCAGCGCCGAGCGATGGGCATCTCTCAGGACAACTGGCACAAGCACCGCAAGACCTGGGGTAAGAGAAAGCCCTACCACAGGAAGAAGTATGAGCTGGGACAGCCTGCAGCCAACACTAACATTGGCCCTCACACAGTCCATGTTCCAGGAGGCAGTAAGAAGCACTGTGCCCTGAGATTGGATGTGGGGAACTTTTCCTGGGGCTCTGAGTGTTGAACTCGCAAAACAAGGATCAACTGATGTTGTCTCCAATGTATCCAGTAAGGAGCTTGTCCGCACCAAGACCCTGGTGAAGAACTGCATTGTGCTTACTGGCAACGGTGTGAGTCCCACTATGCACTGTCCCTGGGCTGCAAGAAGGGGGCCAATCTGACTCCTGAAGAGATTTTAAACAAAAAAAAGATCAAAGAAAATTCAAAAGAAATACGACAAAAGGAAAAAGAATGCCCAAATCAGCAGACTTCTGGAGGAGCAGTTCCAGCAGGGCAAGCTTCTCGCCTGTATGGTCTCAAGACCAGGCCAGTGCGGCAGAGCAGATGGCTATGTGCTTGAAGGCAAGGAGCTGGAGTTCCATCTGCGAAAGATCAAAGCCTGGAAAGGCAAATAAACCATCATTCATAGCTCGTGTAATAAAGGTGTTTGCTGTTCTATATTAAAAATAAATAAATAAATAAATAAATAAATAAAACAGGGCTGGTGAGATGGCTCAGCGGGTAAGAGCACTGACTGCTCTTCCGAAGGTCCTGAGTTCGGATCCCAGCAACCACATGGTGGCTCACAACCACCCACCCATAATGAGATCTGACGTCCTCTTGATGCGTCTGAAGACAGCGACAGTGAATTATGCCGGAACGAGCGGGGCCAAAGTGAGTGGGGCGGCAGAGGTCCTGAGTTCAATTCCCAGCAGCCACACACAATAGCTCACGGCCATCTGTACAGCTACAGTGTACTCATACACATAAAATAAATAAATAAATCTTAAAAAAACAAACAAACAAACAAGCAACCATGTGTTGCTCTTACAGAGGACCAGAGTGTGGTCCCCAGTACCCACTTTGAGTGGCTTACAAGTGTCTTTGTCTCCAGGGGTAATAGTGCCTCCACATTCACTTGCACACATCCACACACAGACGCGCACCATAATTAAAAAGAAAATAAATTTCTTTCTAAGTTCCCAAATGTGTACTACTTGCCAGACACTTGAACACAGCCCTCTGCTGTAACAGACAACTCATCAGCTTTTGTCAGCTATGGCTATTGAACTCAGGAGTTTACTCTGCCGAGACTCAGCATTTCATTATTACCCACATTTATTAAAAGATCTACATGATCTGACTGCAGTCAGACTAAGTCAGGAGGCAGCAACAGAAAAAAAAGCCTGTCACTTTAAGAATTTTAACGTCGGTCCCATTAGCATTCCTCTCTGGTTTTATGCACTTGGTCTGTGCTGTGGGATGTAGCATAAATTATCTGCCTTCAGCAAAACGAACAGCTGAAATGCACGACGGCCTGACAGTGCTTGTTAGACCATTAGCTACTGTGAGTGCTCACCGCGGACTGCCTGCCTGCCTGCCTGCCGTTCAGCTGTCTCAAGAAGTCTTTAAGGGATTCAAAACCTAGAAGTCCAGTAACCCAGTACCCAAGCAAGTCCAGTACGCAGCAGCATGATGTTTAGGGTTTAACTAATAAACAGTCCTCCGATGTTTATTTTAATGTAAAATATCACCACATATCAATGTCTTTTCTATTAGTAAAAAGCCAGCCACAAGAAAAAAATGAAATAATGTTTTGGTAAAAATCCTTTTAACAGATCTTCTGTGTGTGTATGTGTATGTGTATGTGTGTGTGTGTGTGTGTGTGTGTGTGTGTGAGAGAGAGAGAGAGAGAGAGAGAGCAAGTTGAATGTATATATGTATATAAATATCAACATAAAGTACTCTGTTTATTAACTGACCAATGGCAAAAATACCATAATAGACGCAGTGTACCCTTTACTGCACCCATTGACCTGGACATCCCCATTGCCAGTATCTTTGCCTTCTACAAAATAGGTAGTATTTTTCTTTAATTTTTTTTTAAATCTAGTCATGTGTGGTTGTTTGGCTTGCATGTATGTCTGTACACCAAATGCATGCCTGGTGCCTGTGGAGGTCATAAGACTGGGTTGGATCAAGTACTGGAATTACAGTTGTGAACTTCATGTGGGTGCTGGCTGGCATACCTCACCTAGGTCCTCTGGAAGATCAGCCTGGGTTTTTAATGTCGAGGCATCTCTCCAGCCTTTGGTAGTGTTTTTCCTTACCCTACCTCACAGAAAAGATCTTTTGAAAGGTTAAAGTCGGGTATAGGCTTCTTTGAAACATTTCCAGCTAGCTACATCTCAGGACTCAGATCCTCTATGCAAATGATGCTTTGTTCACTAAGCATGCAGACCTCCAAAGTAATGTGTGTTGAGAAATTCACTTCTTGTTGATGGGTTTTACGTTAAGTTCATTAACTAACTGACTTCAGGTTTGGGTGCTCGCTGCACAGTGTCTGGTTCCACAGTGCCCAGCATGCCACCTGAAATGCTACTGGACTTAACAAAAATACCCTGAAGATCTGGAGAGAGTACAGAAGATGCAAACCTTCCGACCTTTGACTTCACACGGCTGTTCCTTCTCACCACTGGACCAATGCCAGTTGGGTTCTTCAGGAACATAGAACTTGCTGGATTTGCTCACTACCCCAGCCACTTGAATCTCAGTTCTGGGGCTGGGTATGTGGTCCAGTGGTAGAGCATCTGCCTGGGATGTACACAACCCTGGATCTGAGCTCCAGCACCACCGAGACCATAAGCTCCAACTGCGCACATCTGCCTATATTTCTGGCGGCAGTGCTTGCTTTCAAGGATTTTAAAATAAATGTGTTTGCCAGGCATTTGATCTTCAACTCTGAGAAACTCCTTCCTGTTCTCTTTCTTTCCAGCACCTTCCATGTTCCAGTAGTAAAAAAAGGTAAGTACATTTCTAAAACGCAAAAGCAGCTGTTTAAGAGCTAGAGAGATGGCTCAGCTGTTAAGAGAACATACTGCTCTTATGGAGAAATTGAGCTCAGATATCAACGTCCATGTCAGGTGTCTCACAATTACTTGTAGCTCTAGCTACAGGAGCATCTTATGCCTCTGAGCTTTCTCTGCTCCTGTGTTCATCTACACACACACACACACACACACACACACACACTTGATTACACACACATACACGCTTGATTAAAACATAAAATAAATCTTTTTTAAAAAGCTGTTCATTTAGCTAAACCTTATTTTCAGATATCTCTTTCAACCCCACATACTTTGCTTGCTCTATCTGAAACAGCTGGCAGAACTGTCTCTCATGTACCACTGGTCTTCCATGGCTGAGAGAACCCTTTTCAGCCCTGCACGGCTCAGTTCAGACACTGACATCCCTACATCCTCACCCCCGCATAGCTCTCACCCTCACATGTTTTCACAAGAGCTTGGGAAGAAATCCAAGCACCCAGAGAAACCTGTGCACCAATTTACCGCCCTCCTGGCTCTTCCACGTCTCTTTGCCCTCCTTGCAGGTGCTGACATTATCTCTTCAGCTCAATTCTGAGTTCTTTGGCATGTCACACTGTTTTGTTTTCTGTGTGTCTCTGTCTTTTTGTGTCTCTCTGTCTCTCTGTGTTCCTCTGCCTTTCTCTCTCTCTCTCATTAGGATTTGTGCTTTCTGGCTGCCTGGCTGGTCTGGAAGTTGCTATGTAGACCAGGCTGGTCTTGAACTCACAAAGATCTTCCTGACTCTTTCTCCTGAGTGTTGGTATTATAGGCATGCACCACCATGCTCTATAACTGGTCTATGCTCTCTTAATGATTAGGTAAGTGATTCTGTTTAATGCAGTCACAGTTTATGCGCTTAACAAGAGTTTAACACTCTATCAAATAAGACAATAAATATTAAAATACTTGTATGTGGATGGGTGCTCATATGTGTGTAGGTGTGTGCATATGTGTGTACGTACTAGAGGTCAACCTTGAGTTTTGTTCTCAGGTACTGTTTAGCTTGTTTTAGGAGACAGCATTTCTCACAAGCCTGGAACTAGTCAAGTAAGCTAGACTGGCTGGCCAGTGCTCCCCAGGATCCACCTGTCTCTACCCTGGCTTTCATATTACAGTGTGTACCACCCACAACCAAGCTCAGCTTTCTTTTCTGGTCTTTTCTTTCCTTTTCTTTTTCTTATCTTTTTTGGTTTGTTTGTTTGTTTGTTTTTATTTGTTGTTGTTGTTTCTAGGGATTGAACTCAACTTTTCATTTATTTTTAATTAATTATTCCATTCATTTACATCTCAAATGATATCCCACTTCCCGGTTACCCCTCCACTAACCCCCCCATCCCACATCTGCCCTCCCCTCTTCCCTTTTGCCTCTATGAGAGTGCTCCCCCACCCACCCACAGTCTCCTGCCCCACCAGTCCAGCATCTCCCTACACTGGGGCAGCAAACCTCCGGTCCCAAGGTCATCCTCTGCTTCATATGTATCTGGAGCCATGGATCCCTCCAGGTACACTCCCTGGTTGGTGGTCTAGACTAGGTAGGCAGGCCAGCCTATGTGGTTCTTCTAATGGGGTTGCAATCCCCCTCCGATCCTCCAGTCCTTCTGCCAGCACCCCTACCAGGTTTCCTGAGTTTCAAGTCTTCATTCTTATTCAGCAAGCATTTTACAGACTGATCTACATGTCCCCAGTCCTGAAAGGTGTTTGCTTGTTTGATGTTTTAGGTTTTGGGTTTTGGTGTGTCTGTATGTGTGTGTGTGTGTGTGTGTGTGTGTGTGTGTGTGTGTGTGTGTGTTTTAACTACTGTGCATTTTATCTTAGTCTGCTTGGACTTTTATTTTAAAAATAATACTTCAGTGGGCAATTTATATATGTTTTATGTTATACAATTTTATCAATTTTTTAAACTCCATGCACACAATATATTTTGGTCATATTCACCCCCTACTCCTCCTCCAAGATCTACCCCCTAGCTCCTACTAACTTCATATATCTTTTTTTTTAATAGTCCACTGATCTAATTTGTAGTGCCTATACATTCAGGAGTATAGGGCCATTCACTGGAGCATAGCCTACAGACCAGAAGCCACACCCTTAAACAAGGACCAGAAGCCACACCCTTAAACAAAGCTGACTCTCCTGCCCTCAGAAGCCATTGGTTGTCTGTAGCTCCTGCCCATCCGTGCTGGCATGCTGACTGCCTTGAGCTTGTACAGGTCTTGTGCAGGCAAGCACAGCTGCTGTGACATGCCCGTGAGTACATGGTACAGCTGTCCTGGCATGCTCAGAAGACCCTGGTCCCCTCTAGTCCTCTCTAACCTCAGGCTCTTACAGTCTTTCCACCTGTCTTTCATGATGCTCCCTGAGCCTTGAGTTGAACCAGTGTGATGCTGAAGTTCCACTGCACTGAGCATCCCACAGTCAGTTGTCCTCTGGGCCCCATCCACTTGTGAGTTTCTGCACTAACCACTCTGCACAACTCAAAGAAGCTTCTCTAGTGAGACCTGAGAGCTGCGCTTGTCTATGGGTAGAGAGATAAATTGAGCGGGCAGCTTGGCACTATTGTAAACAGAAATGTATTGTTTGAAATTTTAGAGGCTGATAAGTCCAAAATTAAGGTAGCAAAGATTTAGTGTCTGGTGAGGGTTCTGCTTCGGATCATATGTCTTGGTGCATTCCTACACACCAGAGCAGACAGTCTTCATCATGCCTCTGTAATAAGGAATTAGCTTTATTCATGAGAGTTAAGAACAGCCTGACCCAATCAGCACTCAAAGGCTTCCACTCTTGCTGTTATTGAATTATAAATTAGAGTTCAACATATGAGTTAGAGGAGGGGACATAATCATACCAGAGCACATTCTGTGGCAAATAGTTTGAGAATCAAGAGCCTTAAATTATTTTTTTATTTCTAATTTTTCTACCTGTTATCCTCCCTAAGGAAAAATTATAGGCAAGAGTGCTTTAAATAACAATGAGGAGCTGGAGAGACAGCTCAGCAGTGAAGAAAATTTCTGCTCATCCAGAGGACCTAGATTCAGTTCCTCTGCTGAGGAAGCCCCATGTTGAGCTTCTGATAACTGTAACTCCAGCTCCAAGGTATCTGATACCCTCCTCTGGCACCTGCATACACTTGGCATACACACACACACACACAGAGCATATACTCAGACATAATGCACACACATGGCATACACATACACACACACATACACACACACACACGGCATATACTCATACAGACATAATGCACACACATGGAATATACTTACACACATCATATACATGACATATACTCTCATACACATATATACTGACATACGCTCACACACAGCATATACTTACACACACATGTACATTGCATATACTCACACATATATAGCATATACTTACACACATATATATGACATATACTCACATGCACATATACTGACATGTACTCACACAGACAGCATATACTCACACACATATAGATGGCATATACTTACACAGACACACACATGGAATATATTCACACACATACATAAACATGGCATATACTCACACACAGATACATGTACATATATACATGCACATACAGATATATAATAATAACAGGAAGAAGAAGAAGAAGAAGAAGAAGAAGAAGAAGAAGAAGAAGAAGAAGAAGAAGAAGAAGAAGAAGAAGAAGAAGAAGAAGAAGCAGCATATTTTTGAAAGTGAGGTTTGGAGAATTTTTAGCTACCTTCTTTCACTTTAAGGTCCCCTCTGTCTTAAAGTCATTCTGTTTGGAAAAATCGAGTTTGCCCATGTGTTTGGCAAGCTTAAGTGTTTTCTAGGACATCATCAAATGTCAAGCTTAACAAGTTTTTCTAAGACAGTTCATGGTACTAAATGTTTTCACCCTGAAACAAACACTTTAATGAAGAGAAAAAAAAAAAAACCAAGTATCTATTACTTTTCAAAATTCTCACTCTACAGAGCCTGGAGAGATGGCTCTGTGATTAAGAGCACTTCTTTTTCTTAAAGAGGATATGTTCAGTTCCTAGCACCCACGTGCTGGCTCACAGCCATCAGGAACTCCAGTTGTAGGGGATCTGATGCTCTTGGATGTCCTCCTCCAGCACCAGGAAGGCACATGGTGCACAGACACATACTGACAAGCACTCGTACACATAAAGTAAAATAAAATAAAATAAAATAAATTAATCTAAAAAATAATCTTGCTCTACAAAAACATGTTTTGAATGTGTTTTGCTTTAAGTATAAAATTGAAATATCTGCTTTCATTTTCAGTTACTTTGTGTACATTTGGGAATAAGAGAGGAGATTGGTTTTATTTTATTTTTATTTTTTTTGACAGGGCCTTATTGGGTAAAGACCAGGCTGGCCTTGAACTCAGGATTTTCCTGCTTTAGCCTCTGGAGTGCAAGGATTACAACACACACCACTGAAACTAGCACTCTTCACGTGCTTTTAAAGTGCATCTCTTACAGATGGTTGCAACGATCAGTCCCTTTTAAATAATGCCTATATATTAAACTTTGTAGAAAAAAATCTTAGTGGGGGGAAACATTGAACGTCTCCTGAGCCGAAATCTTCCTGCTACATCCCTTGAAGTAGAGAGTTGCTTTTTTGAGCATAATTCTTTGTAGAGCTCATGCTGTGAATGTATTTGTTGAATGAGCTCTCCTGCATCTAGCTGAGCAATCATCTTATCAGGTACCTAAAGTGGCCCCAGGCTAAGAGCTGCTTGTGGTATTATTTAATAACACAAGAGAAAGCATCAACTAGCTCTTATTCTGCCTTGTGTCATCTCTTTCACAGAGGCACACTATACTTTTCACAAACAAGGAACAGCCCAGTCAACAACCAGGCAGCAGAATTGATTCACTCTTTCCTGATGGTCTGCACTGAAACTTACGAGCAGAAATATGTGTGATGTTCAAAGACCATGTAGTTTTCATTTACATGGAGAACTTAGGAATTACTTAAACTTCTAAGGGTGAGGATGTGTCTCCTTGGTCCCTGGGTACTAGCAGCTAGTATATACATGTATGAATTGAATTTCTGTTAAGCCAGCAATACAAGTGACTTATTGAAGAGTAATTTCCAGGCAGGGGGTAAAGATCAATTGGAAGAGTTCTTAGTGAGCATGCACAAGGCTCTGTGTCTTAATCCCCAGCACTATATACAGCCAGGCATGGTGGCACACACACATAGTATACATGTATGTACATATATACATGTATACACACACATATATATATGTATATATATACATATATATGATTATATAGAGAACCCTGAGCAGAGAAAACCCCAGAAGGCAGGAGGATAAGAAGTTCAAAGTTCAAGTTTAGCTACAGAGTGAGCCTAGGCTACATGAAACTTGTTCTCTCTCTCTCTCTCTCTCTCTCTCTCTCTCTCTCTCTCTCTCTCTCTCTCT
>JADRCD010206450.1:48261-58442 GCA_019843815.1 Montemys delectorum
CTGTGTGTGTGTGTGTGTGTGTGTGTGTGTGTGTGTGTGTGTGTGTTGTAGGCTTATATTTTTCAAAACCTACTTTAGTAAGTGTACTTAAATGCTTTAACCTTCCTTCTTGCCCACCACCCACCAGAGGTAGTGGAAAGGAAAGGTTAATAGAGAAAACGAAGGTGTGGATCTGTTTAGAAATAGGTTTTTGAAGATTAATCTAACTGTGTTGTCAGGATATCAGCAGTTTAGTTCACACGAATCAGCAGCAATAGCCAGAGCCACTCCCAAATATCATTCACAAATCAGCAATGGCAGTTCAATTCAGATGAAACTTCAAGGCTCTGCCCATCGGTCTGAGTCCCTGGAAGCAGCATGAAACGGCTGGAAGACCACCAGGAGTTCTTTGATCTGTTTCTCTCTACGAAGTTACAACAAACAATGCAAAGAAGGAAAGGTGAACCAATGCCACACAGTGTAGTAAGTGAAGACCAGCAACAGCAAAGCCCTACGAAGATGAAGTGGCTCGATGAACCAATACCACACGGCATTGCCCACTCTCTTATGGGTTGTATTGATACCCTTTCTAAACATCACATATTCTCTCAAGCAACCACTCTAGCAAAACATCACATGTCCTTCTTCCAGGCAGCTTCTAGAAAAACACCACGTGTCTGTTCCCAGCAAAACATCCTTCCACGTGTCTGCTTCAGTGAAAACTTCCCCTCATAGGACAGTTTCCAGAAAAACATCACATGACACAGCTGAATCTCCAAAGAAACCAGAAATTTCCACTGCAGTGTGTGTGGGTGAAAGAGAGAGAGAAAGAGAGACCCTGCTTTCATCAGTGATAGAATGTGACCCAGTCATGTAAACCAAATAACCATTTCCTCCCTAGTTACTTTTGACCATAGTCATTGCCACAGCAATAGAAAGCAACATAGGATAAACTGCCAAGCCCTGAACAGTACAGCCTTTACTCAGCCTGTCTCATCTTATCATAACTGGAAAGTCAAAGTTATACTTCTGAGGTTGATTCTTTTCTATGATTGTTATAAAAGATCATTCAATTCAAAATAATCACCAAATAAAAAGCATAGCTACTGGAGCTGGGGAGATGGCTCAGTGGTTAAGAACACTAGTTGCTCTTCCAGAGGTCCTGAGTTCAATTCCCAGTACCCATACAGTGACTCAGAATCATCTATAATGGGATCTGACACCCTCTTCTGTCATGCAGACATACAGAAAGGATATATATGCGTGTGAGTGTGTGTGTGTGTATACACATATGTATATGTGTATATATATATATATTTCAAGCAAAAAACAAAAATACTAGAGAATTTTAATAAATTGTTTGAAAAAATAAAGAAAATGATCCAAGACAAATAGCTTCAAATATATCTTTTCCAAAACCCCTGCAATGTGAATACAATAGCACTTTAATTTGGAATTTCGATCTCACTTGCATTCCAGCTCTCTGGAAACCTTTCACTGTGAACGCAGAGATAACACTATTTATGCTTTCCCAGGGCACTGTGTGAATTAACTGGTCACTGTTCTTGAAGCCCAAATGCCAATGTTGTCTTTAGTGTACAGTGTGTGTCTCCCTGTAATTATCTGCCTCTAAAACCTGTGGCTTGTGAGATGCCTCCTCCTGGAATATTTCCCAAAGGCAAAAGCTCTTGAGGAAAACAGAGAGTAACATAGACTAATTTAGGACAGAGGAAAGAAAAATTCAGAATCTGGACCTTTTATTGTTCTCTGTTGTATCAAGCTATGTTCTTCTTGAAATTGCGGGTCGCTGTGCTAGAAGAAATAAGTTATGCACATACACTATATGTAAGTTGAAAAACTACTGAGATGGCTCAGTAGTTAATATGGCTTACTATTCCTGGCAGAGAATCCAGGCTCAGTTCTCAGAACACGCACTGCAGCTTACAACTATCTGTCCACTCCAATTTCAAGGAATGCGACACCCTCTTATGGAGGCTCCTTCATAGGTTCCTGCACACACATGGCACACATAAATTCAGACAGGCACACACATAATCAAAGCACTTGGAAGGCAGAGGCAAGCTGATCTTTTTGAGTTCTGGACCAACCAGAGCTTATCCCAGTATTCAAGTAACTAACTGACTAGTTAATTAATTAAAATAACTAAAAAATCAATTCTGGGATGGAGTTGTAGCTCAATGGTGTAACATTTGCCTAACATACACAAAACCCTGGGCTGAATCTCTAGCATTGCAATGAATAAGTAAATAGTTCAGTTCAGTTAGTCTTTACTCCTTCCCACAGTGCACTTCCGCCCCAAATGACTGGTCACACTTGACTCTTCTGACAGACACACCCTGAGGACTCCTTAACTGCAGTCTCCTTTCACTACTACTACTACTACTACTACTACTACTACTACACACACACACACACACACACACACACACACACACACACACACACACTTTGCTGGGCATGTGGTGGCTGTTTTTGATTCCAGAAGGCAGAGGCAAGCAAAGCTCTGCGAGTTCAAGGCCATCAAGTTCATGTATCAAGTTCTGGGCCAAAGGGCTTCATAGTGAGATCCTGTCTCAAAAAAACAAGTCCGCTTTAATCCATTTTTCATTTTAAAAGTGAAGAGGGTATTATACGTATTCATATAATACTTTGTAAGCATGCTGAGAGAATGCAATTTAAAAAAACAAAACAAAAAACCAAACCGAGCAAAACCAAAAAACCACTATAGCCCTTAATACTTCCTTTTAAATGAACTCTTTGATTTTCTAAACCAAATCTTGGCTTGGCTTTGTATTGATCTTAGGACATACCCCTTTCCATATGGACATGTGTTTTCCAGGGGCCCCAAAAGGTTAGCATCTGTTGTATATCATTATATACTAACAGTCTGGGCTAATGGGTAAGGATTAAATCAACAATCGTATTATCATCCTCTTAGCTCTACAGCTCTGGCAAACCACTTAACAACTATCATGTCTGTGTCCCTTTCAAAATGAGTAAGAATTGTTAAGTAGTAGAATTGTTAGTCTATAAAGTACATCTATATTAAGAGCCTTCCATTAAAAATGAGAAATAAATATAAACTACTATAAAGACCTAGCTTTTTGATTACATCTGAGATGGTAGACTGTGGGATTTAAGTCAGACTATGAATATATTAAGACACTTTGGCAAACAGCACAACATTTTGACAAGGTTTCAATGAGAAACCTAATAGGGCTTACAAACACATAATTCTTCCAAGGGCTAATATTATAATTTGCAAATACAGAGAAAAATCCTTTGAAGAAGTTTTATAGTTCTAAAACTCATGACAGCAACTCCACGGATTTGCCAGCTACAACAGCAGACTTCTGAGAATCCTGCTCTTAACCAGTCACAGAAGGATTGGAGAAGAAAAGAGCAATTACCGTAAAAAATACACCTTAAAGCTGTTAAATGAGTGAATAGAGATCTATTACAACATTGACAAGAATGCTACTCATGTGGGGATCATCCTCCCCTTTGCTCTTAATTGTAGAAATTGACTCATTTAGTGACATCAAAATGAATAGAAATGTCTTTCAGTCATCTGAAAGGCATGGTTGTTTATGTCACAACAAAGATGCCTTTTGCTAGCTTCTCTATTATAGGGCTTTTACACTTAAGCCTCTATGTTCCCATCTCTATTCTGTAGAGACGCTGTTGAGAAGTTCTAAACTGGAGTAAATTAACAATGTTTGCAATCTGACCATGAAGACTCTCCTCTAGCTACAAACATTCTCCTGGCCTAGCACTCTCTGCCAGCTGCTTATCTCTGGTTTAGACAAGTCACAGTAGTAATCCCCGCCCCCAGCTGAGACTTTATTCCCTGAGGTGTTACTTATCTCCACCAACTACTATCAAAAAGACATTCAATGGAAATTTCCAGAAATAGTCCATAGATTTTTAAATTACCAAGCATTTTAGTAACACAGAATCTTGCACTATCCAGCTCCCTCCCACACAAGACATGAATCCCTTTGTCTAGACTATCTACCCCGTTTATGCCACATGCCCAGTAGTTAGTAGCTGTCTGGGTTATCAGATCACCCAGGATGGCATCACAGCATTTGTATGCAAGTGACCCTTCCATAGGTCCCTAAGGCTCTATGCTATTGCCTGAGTCATTCATCTCATTACGTAGAGAGCATGTCATCCCAGGTCACAATGATGAGAAAGTCAGAATATAGTAAACCACTCTGATAAAGACTGGTCGCACTCACATGACTCTTTATCATAGCATACATGAAAATTGTCTGACTTTATTATTAGTTGTTGTTCATCTCTCACTGCACCTATTTTTCTTTTCAGTCCTGGGCACTGAGCTGAGGACCTCATGTCTATGAGGTAAGCACACTACCTCTGAGCTATAGTCCCAGACATTTCCTGTTTCTAATTTCTAAAATAAACTTTATCTCAGGCATGCATGCCTGGAGAAACAAAACATAGTGTAGCTCAGCTCATTACTATCTATAATTTCAAACATGGACTGAAGATAAGAAACCTGGTCCCCATAACTGAGCATGGTGGTGCATGTCTTTAATCCCAGCACTTGGGAGGCAAATATAGGCAGATCTCTGAGTTTGAGGCCACCCTGATCTACAAAGTTAGTTCCAGAACAGCCAGGACTGTACAGAGAAACATTGGATTGAAAAGGAAGAAAAAAGGAGAGAGAGAGAGAGAGAGAGAGAGAGAGAGAGAGAGAGAGAGAGAGAGAGAGAGGGGAAGGAAGGAAAGAAAGAAGGAAGGAAGGAAGGAAGGGAGATATTCCCTATGGAAGGTGATACAATTATATGTATATATTTAAATGCTAGTTTTTTTAGCTTTGTGCTAGACTCTACATGAGGAATTTGCTGTTTTTCTAACAAATGAGACAATGTATTAACCTAGCACCCTTTGTTCTAATGCTTTTTGTTGGCAGCTGCCACCCATTAGGCGATCCTATCCAGATCTCTTCTCTGTGTCCCTGAGCTGTTAGCTTGCCACCCCCATCTTGGTCCTTTTCCACTACTTTCAACCCATCCAGGGCTTGGAGGACCCAGTGGACCACATGGGCCACACTCTTGTAGCCTTTGCTAAAATTGCTAGACCTGACTAAGCTTCTCTGCTGCCCTCTGTACTTGGCCCATGGAGCCAACCTTGGCACCACCACGGAGGTACAGGTGTCATGCTGTGGAAGCAGGAAATTTGAGCTTTAAAATGGTACGAATCAAGATAAGAAGTAGAAGATGGCCATATTTGAAAATGATGAAATACTATCTCAAAAAAAAAGGGGGGGCAAATTGGTGTGGACTTAATGTGCTCTTCATTCCTACTGCTGGCAAGGGTGCTACCAACAACTTACGTTCACTTCTTGTTAGGGAAGCCAACCAATACTTCCTGAAAAAGGAACTGGGTTTCACAAATCAAGACCCTTGTGAATAATCTCACACTTGGCCCATATTACTACTTCTGGGCCATTGTTAGGAAATAATGCAAAATGTCGAATATTACCCACCATGGTTTGCTGGAGATGTTCACAATTACAAAATGCCAGAAATGACCTAAAAGCCCAACAAAAGATATGTTTAAACAAGTAATGATAATTTAAAAGATGAAATATTTTACTGCTATTAAAAATTATGCGCATGGACATTTTTTAAAGATAAACCAAACCAATTGTGATATAATGTTGGGTGAATGGCAAAATATAAGCCAGAGGGTGGCACACTTTGTAATCACTTGAGAGCTGTAGCAGGATTGTAAATCCAAAACCTTTCAGGACAGAGGAAGGAAACTGTGTCTCAAAACAGAAGAAAACGAGAAGAAGAGAAAAGAGAAAGGCAGGATACAGAATTACAAGTTTGAGCTCTAGATAGCAGCAGGAATCAGGGAGGAAAGTTGATTTTAAAAAAGAAAAGTCCAAAGAAAATCTGCCAGAGTAACAGTGGTAGCTTCTAGTTTGCAAAGGCTGTGTGTGAGGTGGCTTTGATTTGTGCCTCTGTGTGTGTGTGTGTGTGTGTGTGTGTGTGTGTGTGTGTGTGTATGTGAGTGTGTGTGTGTGTATGTGAGTGTGTGTGTGTGAGTATGTGTGTGTGTGAGTGTGTGTGTGAGTGTGTGTGAGAGAGAGAGAGTGAGTGTGTGTGTATGTGAGAGAGAGTGAGTGTGTGTGTGTGTGTGTATGTGAGTGTGTGTGTGAGAGTGTGTGTGTGATGTTTTGTCATTTTTCTGCTTCTTAATAATTTTCATTATAGTTTTCTCTTTTCTTTTTCTTATTTGCACAAGAGTCATCTGTCTGATCTTTTTGCTACAGAGGGAACAGGATTAAACCTAGTACATTCTCGTCATGAGTTCGGTGATTGGACGACGTCCCCAGTAATTAATTCTTGCTTGCTGTTGCTGGCATAGGTACTGAGGCCCTCCCTCCACTATGCTGGGATAGCTCCAGTCTTAGCACTGAGCTAGCCCAGCGTTTTCTATTTTGAGACAGAGTCTTGCTGAGTTATCCAAACTGGTCCTGAACTCACTCTGTGGCCCAGGCAGGCCTTGAATTATTAATCCCCCTGCCTCTTGTGACCAAGGTAACTACAATTACAAACCTGCATTACCAAGTTAGGTGATTTTTTTTTTCCTTTCTATTTATTTATAGTGGGTTTTGTTAGTTTGAGTTTGGGTGTTTGGCTTGGTTTGTTTTTTTGTTTTGTTATGTGTTTAGTGTTAGAGATTAAATCTGGGTCCTTCTATATGCTAAACGAGCATACTACCACTGGGCTAAACCCACAGCCTTTCCAGCCTCTTAGGGTTTTTTTGCTGTTGAGGTTTTTTGTTTGGCTTTTCTTTTGGTTTTGGTTTTGATTTTCCAATACAGGGTTTCTCTGTGTAGCCCTGGATGTCCTGGAACTAACTCTGCAGGCCAGGCTGTCCTTGAACTCGGAGACCCACCTGCCTCTGTCTCTTGAGTGTGCCACCAAAGCCTGGCTCTAGTGGGCTTTTTTTGTTTTTATTTTTGTTTGTTTGTTTGTTTGTTTTGTTTTGTTTGAGACAGGGTCCTCCTATGTAGCTCAGGTTGATCTCAACTGCCTATGTGGTCCTGGCTGGCCTCACACTTTTAATTCTCTTTCCTCTGTGCCTTATAAACATCTCACAGCCCAGATCAGGCAATAATGAATCATCTCAGAATTTTCACAATTACTCTGCTTCGTTTAAGGGCTTACCTCAGTGGAGAGTAAGTTTCTCACAGCCAGGGTCTTTGATATCTCTTCTTTAAATCACTCACAGAACTCAGTCCAGGGTCTAGTGCAGAAGAGAAGCTCTCACCATATTTGTCGGATTGATCAATCAATAACTATTTCTAACTGCTCTCTCAACCCTGCCTCATTTCACCTAGATCAATATGAATATGGAAATGTTACAGAGACTAAAGTCTCATGGGATCAGGGGACAGTGATCACTGGCAACTTGATGGAAACTGTCTTAAAAGGATACTGCTAACCCACGAGTGTGATAACAGTCGTAATTAAAATTTTATTGAAAAGATTCTAACTGTGGATTTCTGTTGTAATCTAACTATTCCTGCATATCAAAATAGATATGAGAAAGAGATTCAGGCCAGGCAGTGGTGACGCACACCTTTAATCCCAGCACTTGGAAGGCAGAGGCAGGCATATTTCTGAGTTCGAGGCCAGCCTGGTCTATAGAGTGAGTTCCAGGACAGCCAGGGCTATACGGAAAAACCCTGTCTCGAAAAACCAAAAATAAAAATAAAAAAAGAAAAAAGAAAGAAAGGAAGGAAGAAAGAAAGAAAGAAAGAAAGAAAGAAAGAAAGAGAGAGAGAGAGAAAGGAAGGAAGGAAGGAAGGAAGGAAGAGTTCCAGGGTAACTGGAGTGTCTGCATTGGAACCAAACTATAATTAAAAATATTAACATCAAAGGCTGTGAGGTAACTCAGCAGGTGCCATCCCCAAGACCTACATGGTAGCCAGAGAGAACCACCTTCCTCACGTTGTCCTTTGACCTACCTCCACATGCAGGCTGTAAGCATCCACACACATCTCCACAAAATAACTAAATAAAAGTGTAATAAAAATTTTAAAGCAGGCTGAGTGTAATAATGCATACTTTTAAATACCCATTCTTGGGGAGGCAGAGGCAGGTAGATCTCTAAGCTCTTGAGGCCAGCTTGGCCTACACAGTAAGTTGCAGGTCAGTCAGAGTACATAGGGAGTCTGTCTCAAAAACAAATAAACAAAAATAAAAACAACAGTAACAAAACCATACACACAGTTAAAATAACATTTGCGCTTCATATTTATGAGCACTTTCCTGAGTAGTTCAGTCTCTGGAAAAGAAGACAATTGAGCCTTAATTCTCTGGGAGAAAGACCACAGTTAAAGATGGTCAAACCCGTAAACGTAGGCGCTACGGAACCTTTCTGATGTCTTTGCTGCTTCAACAGGAAGTGAACCAAGGTTCTGTCAGCCAGACCTCATCTGTCCTTTAGCTCCCTTCCGTTAGTTCCTTAGTTCTTTGAAGACTTCTTGCACAGCCTGACAATAAATCAAACACAGCGGAAGGTAGCACGGAACCATGGGAGTCGGCAAGCACGGAACCATGGGAGTCGCAGAGCGGACAGGTTCTTAGGATGTCACACAAACTTCAGCCAGCTGCTCTCGAATACTGACCCTGCCTTTTCAGTTCCGTGAACCAATAAACAACCTGAAGAACTCTGCCTGGCCCAGAGCTTATTGGCTTTCCAATTGTAATTATGCCATGCTGTGTAGTCAACTAGTTTGAAAACAATACCTAGGGGTGGCTCCAAAGAAAGGCACACGAGCTGAAAATGTGCCTCTTACTTATCAAAATACGCGAATGAGTTCTTGAAATGCGGCTTCAATGGCCATTAAATGCTGCGATTAGTTCGGTCCTAACTGAATGCCTGCTCTGCAACTGTACTAAGTTCTGATTACAAGGAAATCAGAGCAGTTCCATAATGAGAAATGAATGCAGTTCTTAAGTGTATTGGCTTCTCCAACTGCCAGACCTAGCTGTGTTTGAAGTGTTTATAGCAGAACACTTTAAGACTATTGCAGTAACGACGCTTACCTATCTTCCCTCTTGGATGATAGAGGCTTACATGGCATCATCAGATTTCGAATATAAAAATGAAGGTGAGAATGGGGGGTGTGGCTCGTTTGGTAGAGTGCTCGCCTCATGTACCCAAAGCCCCGAGTTCAATTCTCAGCACTCGTAAACTAGGCATGGTGGTACATACCTGTAATCCCAGCACTAGAGAGGTAGAAGTAGACAGATGAGAAGTTCGAGTTTATCCTAGGCAAAAATAGCAAGTTCGAGGCTAGTATAAGATATGTGTTGGCCGGGCAGTGGTGGCACACACCTTTAATCCCAGCACTTGGGAGGCCAAGGCAGGCGGATTTCTGAGTTCGAGGCCAGCCTGATCTACAGAGTGAGTTCTAGGACAGCCAGGGCTACAACAGAAAAACCCTGTCTCAAGATATGTGAGACCCTGTCTAAAAAGAAAAAAAGAAAGCAAGAAAAGAAATGGACATTTCAGAATACTTCCTCGTTGCTATGACATGTGCTGGCTGGTTTGATGTCAACTTGATACAAGCTATAGTTGTCTGAGAGGAGGGAATCTCAGTTGAGAAAATGCCTCCATAAGATGCAGCTGTAGGCAAGCCTGTGGAGTATTTTTTTAATTAGTGACTGATGGGAGAAAGACCAGCCCATTGTGGGTGGTGCCATCCCTGGGCTGGTGGTCCCGAGTTTATAAGCAAACAAGCTGAGCAGCTGAAGAGCAGTGCCAATAGTGGCATGGGTGCAAGAGAGCTGGTCCTGCCCCTCGACATAGTATGGCTCTCCTCAGTTAATGGCTTCTGCCATGGGTGCAGGTAGAGAAAGACTCACCTTCTCTTAGGGCATTGGCCACTAAAAATTTGGCCAGGCTCCAGTGAGCATATGAACAATACAATTTTTTTCATTTCTTCTGTTTTGGGGGTGTATTGTGGGGGAGGAGGGTCAGACATGGGAAGACTGGGAGTTGAGTGTGATTGGGATGCAGGATGTGAGATTCCTAAATAATCAAAAATAAATAAATAAAGCAGGCTAAGAAAACCAATAAGCAGGACCCCCTCCACACACACACACACACACACACACACACAC
>JADRCD010206451.1:0-22171 GCA_019843815.1 Montemys delectorum
TCTCTCTCTCTCTCTCTCTCTCTCTCTCTCTCTCTCTCTCTCTCTCATGGTCTTTTAGAATAGGAGTCTGAGGGTTTAGAGGACAAGGAGCCGTGAGAAGTGCCATATGGTAAAACAGGAGCAGACCTAACTAGAGATGGGCTTTTCAGCTCTACAATACTTTCACAGTCCCTTCTTCCTTTCCTTCTTTCTTTTTAAAGGCAACGATGAGACAAGGTCTCATGTTGTCCAAGCTGGCTTCAGACTCTCTAAATACCTCAGGCTGGCCTCAAACTTCTGTTCCTCTGGCTCCCTAATGCTGGGATTACCACCATGCCCAGCTTTGGCCGTCTTTATTTTCTATGCTTCGTTACTTATTTCACCCATGTATTTGTGTTTCAATGAGGTGGCCCGAGACACAGATGGGACAGGAAATTATCTGCTTCTCACCCATAAACATGTAGCCCAGCTGTCTCCATACTGCTGCTACCGAAACCGCAGGACTCCAGCCCAGCCACCCACATGGGTGCTGTACCACAGCTTCTCCATATCTAAAGACAACTGCCTTTGCATTGTCTCTGAGATTCAGCCTGAGATGTGAGTCCCCCCCCCCCCACCTCACTCTTACAGGGCCCTTCTTCTCCCAGGGCCAGGGACCAAACCTAGAGCTGGGGAGCAAGATGTAGGAAGAAGGTTGGTGGAAGCAGGAAGGGGATCGGTGGAAGTGTCAGGGGTGGAGGTTTGGAGGCATAGATGATCCCATCTTGACTTTCTCTAACAGGCTGGTGGAGCTCGCCCCTCCATACTTCCTGAGTAACTTGCCCCCCAGTGAGAGCAGAGACCTCCTGAACCAGCTGAGAGAAGGAACAGCAGAGCCCTCAGCAGTGACTGAAACTTCCTCTCCCCAGGAGTATGGAGATGGCTGTGCTCTGCAGTGAGCTACCTAAAGAATGGGGCCAGCCTTATCAGACAGCCAGAGTCAGCCGAGGCAGTCAGCCAGACTTAGAGACCCAAAGCGTAGGGTCGTAGGGTCGGATATACTCCTAGAACCCAAGAGCCACGAAATGTCAGGAGGGGAGGGAACAGGGAGCCACAGTTCAGAGCAAGGCAGGCCTTTCCTTCTCTGTCCATGGGCAAGGGAGCAAATGCTGCTCACCCCACCCACATGTTGCTTCACACAACCTTGTCTCCTTGGGACTATAAAAGATTTAGGGGGAATGGAGAGATGGCTCAGGGGTTAAGAGCACTGGCTGCTCTTCCAGAGGTCATGAGTTCAATTCCTAGCAGCCACATGGTGGCTCATGACCATCTGTAATTGGATCAATGCCCTCTTCTAGTGTGTCAACTACAGTGTGCTCATATACATTAAATAAATACATAAATAAATAAAATATTTTTTAAAAAATGATGCCAACTTTGATTTTTGGTTCCGCAGTGTCATATACAACACCCATGACTCAAGGATGGCACGTAACGTGAGGCTGATTTCTGCAGGTGCAGCCTCCTGCCTGCCTTAGACCAAGCCTCTGTGCTGCCTGCTGTAGCTGTCATTAGCACAGAGCTTGAGTGACCACAGGTCTCTGTCCCTGTCACAGTGTTCTAGCCTCTGCCAGAAACAAGACAGGAACAGTAGAGTGAGGCAAAGTCCTCCGGTTAAGCCAGAAAGCTCTGTAACCACCCTCCACTAGGCAAAAACCCTGCACCCTCTGACTCACCCACAGTCTGCAGTCTCTCTAATTCTTCATTATATTTATTGTGTGTGTGGATGCCCACTCATAACACACGTGCAGTAGTCAGAGGACAATTCGTAGGAATCGGTTTTCTTCTACACACTTGCCCCTAGGGATCAAACTCAGATTGTCAGGATTACTGCAAGTGCCCCTAACTGCAAGTGCTGGCTCCTAGCATCTTTCCAACTAAAAGACGTCATGCTTTTCTTCTTCCTGGCTGGATACTCCTTCCCTTCTGCCCTTAGTCTATTCTAATTTCTGAATCCACCACCATCCTGCACATCCTAAATGTGTTTGTGGAATACTGTGGAAAGAAAGACTCAATCCATGTAATTCCCCAGGAGTTTCCCCTCCCCCACGCCTCGGAGATCTTGGCCCCGCCATTCCATCCATCTCCACCCCCCCCCCCCCGTGATGTCAGTGAGATCCCCCAAAGGCAGGCATCAGAAATCTAACATTAGTTTTGCCTACTGTTAATCTTGCCCCTGGTTTTCCCTTCCTGGTCGACAGCAGCACTGACTTCCTGGCCTCCACATCTCCAGTCTTCAGGTCATCTTTGGTTTGCCAGTCCCAAAGCGTGTGTCTTGCTCACTCTAACACTGGGCCCATGAATTCCCCACCGGGTCCCCATCTTGGTTCTCTGACCCTGCCTGGCACCGGAGTCAGGTTCTCTTCCTAGATTTTATCTTCTGAGTATATAAGTATCTGTCTTACCTACAGCATCGATGCAATTAAACTCAGGATGGAGAGTGGCCCGCAGATTGGGCAGGAGACAACGGGAGAGACCGAGTCTAGAAGGAATCCTTAGTGATTATTTTACAGAGGAGGGACGGACGAGGTCCCTGTCACAGTAGGCCACATTCTCTAGTGCCAGCGCCTCTTCCATTATCCCTCCCGCTGCCTTGATGTCTGCCTTCACACCAGCTCGGTGGCCCCTTCCCAGCAGGACCTGAGCTCTGAGGCCACTCAGGGCAGAGTCGCAGTGCCTTGCAGGGTCCCTGCTTCATTCACAATCCTGCAGGTTGCTCTTGCAAACCCACCTCTGAGCAGGTTTTTCTTTTTTTCTTTTTCTTTTTAAAAGCCATGAAGGGCGGAGTCAAAGTTCCGGGCCGAGGGCCACGGGTGACCAAGGAGCCTCAGAGAACAGCCGTCGGCCTTCCGCTCCTCACCCTTCGCTGGCGGCTCGGCACCCGGCCACGTCGGCGCTCGTCGGGCAGGCGTCGGTCACACCACCGAGGCGAGCCCGGACACCGAAGCCACCTTGTTGTCCTCGGCCCAGGGCTGCAGATTCTGTAGCGCGAAGAGCGACGAGTTGTGCAGGCAGAGCGGGTCCGGTGGCAGCGGTGGCCGCAGCGGCCGGGGCAGCGCGTCTTGCTGCAGGTGCAGCAGCAGGCGACCCGCGCGGTGCCGCTCAGCCTCGCGCTCCTCCGCCGTCTGGCGCCTGGGCGGGCGGAGAGCCGGGGTCAGCGGGCGGCCCGGCCCTTCCCCGCCACTCGGCCCGCCCCGCGCCCCCGCGCCTCACCGCCACTTGGTGCGTCGGTTCTGGAACCAGGTCTTGACCTGCGCGTCCGTCATGCGCAGGGCCTTGGCCAGCGCCGCCCTCTCTGCCGAGGCCAGGTACTTCTGGCGCAAGAAGCGGCGCTCCAGCTCCAGCACCTGCGAGCGGGAAAAGGAGGTGCGCGGCTTCTTGCGCTTCGGGGGGGTCCGGTTTTGGTAGGGGTGGCCTATGCGACGTGTCCCAGAGAAGGGCGAGAGTGCAGCTACGGGACGGAAGAGCAGGACAAGGTTTGGGGGTGGTCCGAGGTGAGACTGAGAAGAGAGCCCCTGATCCTTATGGGGGGTTCCCCCCAACCACAGAAGCCTCATTTAAGAAAGAAGAATCGGGATCCTCCCAAACTTCACCCTGCCCCTCCTCGCAGTAGGCACGGTGGGGCTGCAGAGGCGGGGCGCATGCCCCCGACGACAGCAGCTCTCTCCTTACTGCTTCTCTGCTGGGGGACCGAGAACTGTGGGGTCGGGGAGGGTCCCCGCGGATGAGCAGAGGGGAGAGATGAACCGAGCAATGGGGTTGGAGCAGAAAACAAGCAGAGGCGAAGAAACGGGATCGCGGGAGGGAAGGACACCGAGGGGTTGGGCAGTCTCACCCGTGAGCCTGTCCTTTGCAAAGCGGCGGCCGCTGTCCATCCAGGGGAAGGTGAGTCCCGCTAGGCCCCCGGCGCCACCCAAACCAGAGGGTCCGGCCACGGCGGGGGCCGCACCCGAGGGCGGAGGCACGGGCAGCGGGCGGTGTGCGGGGACGCGGATCACGCCGCCGCCGCCGGGGCCCACTCCGGAGCCTCTAGGCAAGGAGGCCAGCGAGCCGGCTGGAGCGTAGCCCGAGGCTCCGTGGAATCCACCGGAGAACGCCGCACTCTCCCCGTGGCTCTGACCCGCCTGACCCGGACCCAGACCGCCCCCCGGGGGTTCGGGGCCGCTCAGGATCTGATCGATGCCGAAGCTGATGGGTTCGTGGTGCGGAAGGTGGTGCGGAGCCAACACCGCGGGCTCCATGGGTCCAAGCCTGAGAGGTTGGATGACTGGAAAGGGTGTCTCTGACGGCTGCGGGAGCCCGGCGCCGGCGCGCTCCGGACAGCGGCTTCAGGGGCCCGCCGGGCTGGTCACGGCCACGCGCCGGGGCCCCCGGGACAGCAACATCCCTGTGCACCGGGCGCAGCCGCGCGTGAGCCCGCCCCTCCCGGGAGTCCGCTCAGGGACTCGCATCCCGAAGGAACGCGGCGGGCGGGGGTCCCAGGAGCGCAGGTGGACGCTAGGTTGCCCAGGCCGCTGCCCGAGTCCGGTGTGGAGAGGGGTGGCCAGCTCAGGCAGGGGCAGTGACTCGGGTGGGCAGAGGGGGCTGAGGGAGGGCAGGGGCGGGGCCCTGCTGTTAAAGGGGAAGGGATGGCTGGATGTGCCTGGCGCAGGCAGAGGAGGGCGCGGGTGTCAGGAAGGCGCGGTGCGCGGGAGGGGCCGCTGACTCAGCCGGGATGCTCGTGCGTCCGCATCCTCACCGGCCTCGGCCTCCGGGCTGCCTCGCGTGTTCCTCGGCAGGGACTTCTCTCCCCAGACCCCACTCTTCGCCTCCCGATGGGTGTCGCTGGCCAGCTCCTGGATTCGTTGTGGCCCCTACCCAAATGCCCTCTGAGACCAAATCTCGTTGTGGCTACCTGGCTCTGCAAGAAGCGGTTGGGGAACGGCAATCCTCGCGATCTGGAGTCCCAGGAAGAGGCCAGGTGTGGGAAGCAGACGGTGGCAGGGCGCAGACGGTGGGCTCGGGCAGGAAACGAACATCAGAGCTTGGAGTCGTGGTACACCTCCTGGCTTTTTTTCTGTGCCACTCCCCACCTTACTGGTCATGACCGACCAGGAATTAGTACCCTGTTTCTTAGAATTTCGATTTTCTGAAATTGCTGTAAATCGGACCCGTGTCTCCAACGGACCAACCCGGGCCTCCACCGCGCGACTCCACTTCTCTAATTCGCATCTTGGAAAGCTATCCTCACACACTGTCCTCCCTTCTCTAAGGCGAAAGGGCTACACTGGGGACTCGCTGAGGCCTTGGGAGGCTCGGGGCTCCGCACCCTACAAACACTTTACCCCACCCAAGCATCAGAAAATGCGCCTGGAGCGTGCCAGCCAAGAAAAGTGGGGGAAGGCTGAAGCGGCTTGGTGACCTTGTGACCTCTGGGCGCAGACCCAGGAGCTGGGAGTATGTGACCTCCGCGTCCCTCCCGGGGATGGGACCCCTGCCGGGCGGGCCCCTAAGCCGAAGACACGCCCCTGCCGCCACCCTGCCCGGTGCAGGCCGCCATAATCGGGTTAGCTGGGCTGGAATTACATTACCTTCCCCAGCCCGCCCCGGCCCTGGGGGGGGCCCTGGCGCCTCCGAGCCGGTGAGACTGGGCCCAAGGAGGGGGGCAGAGGGTGGGCACACAGGCACTGCTCAGCCTGCCTTGGACATGTCCTGGCCAGAAGACCCCGCCCCGCTATGACAGGCCTGAACCTTCACCCCTACCCACCTCTGGGTTCAGCTCTATCCTGCGGCTTTCCCGCGTGAAGCGAGGTGTCTAGCAAGTTGGGACTACTGTTCTAGTTGTTTCTCCAGGATCCCCCCTGGGGAAGGCGCCCCTCCTTTCTCCCAGCAGATGGGCTGGCAGCCTGGCGCCTGGGGCAGGGTGAAGGGGTCTTTTCTCTCCTGGGAACCAGGGTATTTGGGCATCTGGACAGGAACATAAAAGTAGATAAAAGTAGGCCCTCCTCTCCAGTGTTCTCAGAAGCCTGCAGGGTGGAAGTGGAGATGGAGACAGATAGTGGTTAGGGGCTAAGGAGGACATTCATACTGTGTAGGATCTCCCTCCCATCCTCAGCTATTCCTTCCACCTTCCTCATCACAGGGTGGGAGCGGGGACAATTTGGCAATGGTGCTTTTTTTAATCCCCCTAGAGAACACTTTTATTTCCCCTCCTTTGGCAGAGCCCTCCCTATTCTGAGCAGCAGAGGGGAGGCTACACGGAACTTGAAGCCCCCAAGCCAAGTACTAAGCACACCACCGGCTGGGAGCCTAGGACCCCGGCTTGCAGGTGTGCTCCATGGGGGGAGGTAACTGTGTCTCTCACCAAACTGAATAAATCCATCTGAACTCATCAAAGAATGGATCCGTGAACGAGAAACGGGCAGTTGGTGAAGACCTGGATGACTGTCACCTTTGAGGCCTGCACAGGTGGCACTCCCCCATTGATGACCTTTTGAGGAGAATGGCCACAAAGGGTGGCTGTGCTTACAAATCTGGGAGTTAATGGGAAAATTGTCTAGTACTTGGCTGTAAGGACGGAGGATGCCCCATTGTGTCAGCCACAGGCCCACCAGGAGTCTCTCTTCCTGCCTCCATCCCTTCTTGACTGGTTCCTGCTAGTTCAGGTTGAAGGTGGGGCTTCTGGGTAAGTGTTTCCTCCTGCCCTATCTTGTGTGTTTGTGACTCACCTTCTCAAGTGTTTTCTTTTGCTTTCTTTCTCCCCTACCCCCCTCCCCTTTTTTTATGTTTGTGGCTGTGTCTTGCTGTGTAACTCAAGCTGGTCTTAAATTCTCCATCCTCCTACCTCTTCGGTCCTCCTGGACACGGGGCTTCCAGACCATGTATGGTCACCCAGAGTCCTTGAGCCTTTGAGGCCGCAATTTCCGGGAAAGAAGCTGCGTTCCACCTCAGCTCCTTCCTTCCCTGTCTCACCCGTGTTGTTCTTCAAGATGTTCCCAACTCTTATGTCACCATCCCTGTCATCAGCTTAGCCCTTCCTACCCCAGGCTATCTCCGAATCTCCTCATCCGAACAAGGTCTTTGCCTGACTTCTTAAGAGAAATTTTCATTTCTTCTTTCCTTTGTTCTATCCATGGCTACAGCCTCCATTTCTATTTCTCCCCGTCTGCTGTTCTTGTGTTAACCCAGTGGAGGGTGTTTTTTCTACAACACCGCTGGCTTTTTTTTTTTTTTTTTGAGGATGGGGGTAGGGGTGAGGGTGTCTCATTATATAGTCCTGGCTGGCCTGGAACTCATTCTGTAGGCCAAGCTGGCCTTGAACTCGCAGGGATCCGCCTGCTTCTCTCTGTGCAGTGAACAACGACATACAGCAACCCATTATTTCTTGAATTTTCTTTCCTTTCTTTTTTAAATTTAAAATTACATTTATTTTTAATGTAGTGTGTGCATGCATGTGTGTGCACGTGCAGGAGTATGTGTGTGAGAGTGTGTGTGTGTGTGTGTGTGTGTGTGCGTGCCACAGTATGAATGTGGAGGTCTCTTTCTACCATGTGGGTTCCAGGGATGGAATTCAGGTCCTCAAGTTGGTAGCAAGCACCTCTGCCTCCTGGATCATCTCACCAACACTTAAGAGGCCCTTTCTCTTGGGTTCTATTTCTCTTTCTTTTGGGCCCTGGGGATTAACTATAGTGCCTCAAGCATGCTAGGCAAGTGCCTCCCACTGAGCTATGCCCCCCAACCTTGCTTTACATTTCTCTTACATTTGAGTTGTATAGCATGGGCTTGCATTGTTACTGCGTCTAGCCTTCCTCTGCTGGATTTACTCTCTTCTCCTGGAGAATTGGAGCGTGCTTCAGAGCTCTGACTGTAGCTTTTTTGCACCCCCCTCAGGTTTCATCCCTTCCAGTAGCCCCGATTCTCACACCCACCCAGACAGCAGTGGCACCTGACATTTGAGTCTTGTCCCCCCAGTGGAACTTCTGATCTGGCCTTTGGCCAGCCCGCTTGAAGCCATTCTAAGTCCAACAGGCTCAGAGGGAAATGCTCGCTTCTCATTCATCCACTTAGGCCTGCTAGTCAGGTCCCCGGCTGCTTCCTCTAACCATGCTTTCCTTTAAAGTTTAAAATGCAAAATAATAATAATAATAATAATAATAATAATAATAATATTAATAAGTTAGGCAGTGGTGACACATGCCTTTAATCCCACCACCTGGGAGGCAGGGGCAGATGGATCTCTATGAGTTTGAGGCCAGCCTGATGTACAGAGCAAGTTCCAGGACAGCCAGAGCTACACAGAGAAACCCTGTCTCAATAATAAATCGATAGATAAAAAGATAGATAGGTAGGTAGATAGGATGATAGATAGATAGATAGATAGATAGATAGATAGATAGATAGACAGATAGATAGATAAAATTTTAAAAGCAGCCACCTCCTCCACCTTTCAGCCTACTTCTTCACTGGTCTTCTGTAGCTCAGGTCTTGAATTCACTTTGTAGTCCTGGCTGCCTTTGAACTCTGATCTTCCTGCCTCTACCTTCTGAGTGCTAGGATTATAGGTGTGTGACATTTCCAGCTACAGCCCTTCATTCTCATTGCTAAATCCTTAATCTAAGCTGCCACTGTCACCTACATTTTTTTCTTCGGTTTTTTGAGGCAGAGTTTCTCTGAATAGCCTTGGCTGTCCTGGAACTCACTCTGTAGACCAGGCTGGCCTTGAACTCAGAAATCTGCCTGCCTCTGCCTCCCAAGTGCTGGGATTAAAGGCGTGTGCCGCCACCGCCTGGCTCCTACATGCTTTCATTTGTTCATTTAGTACTTTTTAAAAGATTTACCTAAATTTTATGTCCATGTATGTTTGCCTGCTTAAGTTTATGTGCACTACATAAACCCCTTAGAGGATAGGAGTGTCAGATACAATGAAGCCAGAGTTATAGACAGCTGTGAGCCACTTGTCCGACATGGGTGTTGGGAACCACACTCCTGTCCCCTGCAAGAGCAATGGGTGCTCTTAATTGCTGAGTTGTCTCTCCAGCACCCCATTCAGGATATTTTAACATGCACTATGTGCTCAGATCTGGAGATATAAATATGGATAGCACATTCTAGTCTAAAAGGCAGATGAAAAACTAGAAAAATATTAGAGACAAATACTATAATGTCTATATAATATACAAAGAGATAGAATACACAAAGATGCATCCTATAATTCTAACTACCTTAGGAGGCTGAGGCAGGAGGATCACAAAGTAGAAGAACACTGTGTTTCAAAAAAAAAAAAAGAAGAAGAAGAAAAGAAAAGAAAAGAAAGAAAGAAAGCTCAGTCAATAAAGTGCTTGCTGCCAGGCAGTGGTGGTGCAGCGCCTTTAATCCCAGCACTTGGGAGGCAGAGGCAGGCAGATTTCTGAGTTCGAGGCCAGCCTGGTCTACAGAGTGAGCTCCAGGACAGCCAAGGCTACACAGAGAAACCCTGTCTTGAAAAAACAAAAAAAAAAAAAAACAAAAACAAACAAATAAACAAATAAAGTGCTTGCTATACAGATGTGAGGATCTGAGTTGAATTCCCAGCATTCACATGAAAGGCTGGATGTGGTGGAGCCCTGGGGGCTAGTGACAGGAAAGCCAATGAGGCTTGTTGGCCAGCCAGCTTAACCTCATTATCAAGGAGGCTTTCCTCTGGTCTCTCAGGATCCCAAGGACACTAGAGTTTGATATGTATGTATATATGCGTGTGTGTGCTCACTGTAGTATGCACATGCACACGCAAAATAAGTTACAAAAAAAAAAAGATTTATCTTTTTAATTTATGGGTTTGCCTGTGAGTTTATGTGTACCACCTGCATACCAGAGGCCAGAAGAGGGCATCAGATCCCCTGAAACTGGAGTTACAAGTGGTTGTGAACAGCTTCATCGGAGAACTGGAGATGCAGTCATCTGAAAAAAAAGTAAACACTTTTTTTTTTTTTTTTCCAGACTGGTTTTCTCTGAGTAGCCCTGGCTATCCTGGAACTCACTCTGTAGACAAGGCTGGCCTTGAACTCAGAAATCCACCTGCCTCTGCCTCCCAAGTGCTAGGATTAAAGGTGTGTGCCACCACTGCCCAGGCAGCAAACACTCTTAATCAGACCCCAAGTCAATTAAAAAAAAAAAAAATCCAGAATCTGGCATGGTGGCACATGCCTTTAATCCCTTGACAAGCAGAGGCAGGTGATCTCTGTGAGTTCAAAGTCAGCCAGATCTATCTCGTGAGTGCCAGGTAGCCCAGGCTAAATAGTAAGACCTTGTCTGGAAAACAAAATAAACATTAACAATGCTAAAACAAAGCTAAAAAAACAGTGCTAAATAAAATGTTAACAATGTTAAAGTCGTAAGAAGCATAAAGCAAGGAAGCTAGAGATCAAATGAGGTTATTAATGCAGCAGGAAGACGGAAGCCTGCCTTGTGGAGACCCGATGGCGGAGGAGACATGATGGCCAGTGTGTCAAAGCAGAGACCATCTCACTATGTATGGAACAAACAGTGTGGCTGGAGATATCATGCAAGGCCTTAGACTTTTTTCTGACAGAAAAGCAAAGCTATCAAGTTTTGGGGGTTTTGTTTTGTTTTAGATTTATTCATATGCACAAGTGTTTTGCCTCTCTATATATGTGTGTACCACATACACGGTTTAGTGCCTGTGGGGACCAGACTAGGGCACTGGATCTTCTACAGCTGGAGTGACAGATTGCTGAGAAGTGACCCTAAGTCCTCTGGAAGAGCAGCCAGTGTTTAGCATCTGAGCCATCTCTCCAGTCCCTGGGGTTGCTTAGTTGTGTGTTGTATGGGCAAGCACTCTACTCCTGAGCTGTAAACACCACACTATTAAAATATCTTAAATCAGAAAAGGGCAAAAAAACAAAAAAAACAAAAAACAAAAAACCTGATTGTGGGGCAGTGGTGGCACATGCCTTTAATCCCAGCATTTGGGAGGCAGAGGCAGGTGGATTTCTGAGTTTGGAGCTAGCCTGGTCTACAGAGTGAGTTCCAGGATTTATTTATTTATCCAGGCAAGATTTATTTATTTTCTGTATGTGAGTTCACCGTCGCTGTCTTCAGACACACCAGAAGAGGGCATCAAAGCCCATTACAGATGGTTGTGCGCCACGATGTGGTTTCTGGGGATTGAACTCAGGACCTTTGGAAGAGCAGTCAGTGCTCTTAACCTCTGAGCTATCTCTCCAGCCATACACTTTCTGTGAGGATCCTGTTACCTTCGAAGAATCTAATCATTCCGGCTCTTTTAGACTCTATTCCTTCCATTAAGGCTCTCTCAATCCACATCTGTTTCTTTGGTCGTTCCCCTCCACCCTGCCTTTCTTGCCTTTCTTTTCTATTTCCATCACACGTATACCTCTCATCCATCCATACGTCAAGCATGCCCACACAAGAGTTCCATTTTCTCCAGAAAGCCTTTCAAGTTTCCGCCAGTATATCCCTTCTCGCTCCAATCTCCAATTGTACTCGATGCTAATAATGCTTCTGGTCTCCTAGAGTAAATTTATTCTTTTTAAGTTCCGCTGTAGGGACTCAGTGATGAGAGTGTACCAGACCCGGGAACCCCTGTGTCCTCCCCAAGTGCGGGGTCCGGGCCTATGCTACTGCAGGCACTCGCTGCCCAAGTATCCTCGCTGTCAATCCTCCCCTCCTCCTTCGGCATCTGCTCTGCATTAGTCTGTCCCAGGCCTCCGCAGGCGCCGATGATTAAATCATCATCATTAACCAGGGCTTATTCTCCCCATCCTCGGCAGCAGGGAGAGAGTGGGGAGTAAGATCGCCCGGTTTCCCGGGGGGGGGGGGGGGTGTCTCTCCCTCCCCACCCCGCCCAGGGCACCCTCTCGCAGACTTCGCGAGCCCGGAAAAACTCCCGCGGCAGAGACCGGAGAAGGCCCGCGGCTCGGACGCAGCTCCGCATCGCGGATGCCGCAGCGGAGCAGGGCTGCTCGGCACAGTGAGGACCCCAGGTCCGAGGCGAGGTCGGGTCCCAGGACTCCCAAACTCCACTCCGGAGCTGTAGCGGCCAGCGATAGCCCGGCCTCGGGGTCCCAGGGCACAGGCTATCTATCACAAGCTCCCGAAGCTGATCCAGGGGTTGTGTGCGCGCCGTCGGAAGAACGCCCGTGGGGGCGTGCACAGCCGAGACCCTGCTCCACGACCCCCCACTCCCTAACGACTACCGAGTGTTGGGGGGGCAGCGGGCTCAGGTGAGCACACTGGGAGCTAAAAGAGGGGGCGAGGGCGGGGTGTGCCGGAAAACTAGCCAATCCGGAGAATGTGAGGCCCTCGTTGCTAGGAGACAAGTCCCGCCCCGCAGGCGGTACCGGAAGTGGCGGGCTGGAATCAGCCTTTAAGATGGCGTCTCCTCAGGGGGGCCAGATTGCGATCGCGATGAGGCTTCGGAACCAGCTCCAGTCAGTGTACAAGATGGACCCACTACGGAACGAGGTGCAGGGGCAGCGGGATGACTGCTGGGGTCCATTAGCTGTATGAACCCAAACGGAGAAGAGGACGGGTGGTGGCGGGATGGGCGCCCAGTGCGCCTGCGCAGCAACGGGGTGCGTGATACGCACGCGCGATTCTGGCCGGGCTGCCAAACGCTGGACTTGGACGCTTGCGCGTTGTGTCTCCGACAGCGTCTGGTCTCCCAAGGGAAAAGAGAGTCAGGCGGGTCCGCGAAGAGAGCACCCGCTGTGCGCGAAGCCCTATGCTGGGCGAAGGGGGGGCTCTCTCCCCCAGTCTCTTGTCTGGGGCCTGACGACCGAGTCCAATAACAGAAACTGCTCTGGAGCTGGGAAGTGCAGAAGGTGAGATGGGGAGGGCTTGCAAGACCAGTGGGGAGTGACTGAGGGTGTGTCCGCAGGAGGAGGTCCGGGTGAAGATCAAAGACCTGAATGAACACATCGTTTGCTGCCTATGCGCGGGCTACTTCGTGGATGCCACCACCATCACAGAGTGTCTCCACACCTGTGAGTGTCCCGGATCCTGATCTGTCCTCATCTAAGCTGGCTGCCAGCCTCTGTGCCATTCCGTCCCATGTGTCCGGTTCCCATGTGTCGAGTTCCTAAGGGGCCTGAGCATCTTCATTTCTCCTCTTACAGTTTGCAAAAGTTGTATCGTGAAGTACCTGCAAACCAGCAAGTACTGCCCCATGTGCAACATCAAGATCCACGAGACGCAGCCGTTGCTCAATCTCAAACTGGATCGGGTCATGCAGGACATAGTGTATAAGCTAGTACCAGGCTTGCAAGACAGTGAGTGGCCACCTTATATTTGTGGGGTCTCCTGACTCTAATGCTGGGTGGCACCTTGAAGTTTTGTTCCCAACAGTTTTGTTGGGAATCGAAAAATAAAGAGACAAAGAGGTCAACAGCCAGGACAAAGAGAATTAATATGGCTGCCCTCACCCCTTCTTAGGTGAAGAGAAACGGATTCGGGAATTCTATCAGTCCCGAGGCTTGGACAGAGTCTCCCAACCCAGTGGTGAAGGTATGTCTTTGGTGGTCATTTCGGGGAGGGGGACGAGAAATGCTCCCTCAGAGCATTTCTCTTGCCTGGTTTTGCTCTCTGGGGAAAAGCGGTTATGGAACCCGTACCAGCCTCCTCAATATCTGCTTTTTCTCAGAGCCAGCCCTGAGCAACCTTGGCCTCCCCTTCAGCAGTTTTGACCACTCTAAAGCCCACTATTATCGATATGATGAGCAGCTGAGCCTATGCCTGGAGCGGCTGAGGTGAGGGGCAGGTCAGAGGTTGCTTGAAGTGATACTACTGGGGACCCAGATGCTAAGGGACTTAGGGGAGAGGGTGAGGGAGTGCCTGTTCCCTTGAAGGAAGTGTACTAGGGAGGAGACAGGAAACGTGGAATCCTCTAACTGGTGTCTGTTTCCATCCAGCTCTGGCAAAGACAAGAATAAAAACGTCCTTCAGGTGAGAGGGGTTGAAGGGAGGGCCTCTTTGAAGGAGCCATTTCTCCCAGCAACTCTTCCATCACACACCTGTGCCCTCCCCTCCTCCTCTGTTCCTAGAACAAGTATGTTCGGTGTTCTGTTAGAGCTGAGGTCCGCCATCTCCGAAGGGTTCTGTGTCACCGACTAATGCTAAATCCACAACATGTAAGTAAACCCACTAGGTTATGTGAAGGGACTAAAAGGGGAGGGCATGTCTGACTTGACGGTCTTATACCTGGAAGAAACTCAGGCAGGAGGATTACTTCAAGTTCAAGTCTAGCCTAGGCTATTTAGTGAATCTCACGTCAGTCTGGGCTCCAGAAGAAAAAAAGTTAGGAGAGCGGTCTGCTGAGATAGCTTAGTAAAGTACGTGCATAAGGCACCAGGCTCAGAGTTCAGTTTCCGGACCTAAAGCCAAAGAAACAGAAACAACCTAGCATAGTAGTGCAAACTCGTAATCCCAGCAGTGGACCAGGGACTAGCCTACCCTACTTGAGTTCCAGGCCAGTGAGAGAACCTGTCTCAGAAAAGAAAGATGGATGGAGCCTGGCGAACAACGTCCAGAGTTGTTCTTTGGCCTCCCCAGACATGAACACACACACACACACACACACACACACACACACACACACACACACGGACAGAGTCTAGGGACAAGCCTCTCTCAACACTACCACGAAGTCTTCCCTGCCCCATCTCCTCCTTAGGTACAGCTCCTCTTTGACAATGAGGTTCTCCCCGATCACATGACAATGAAGCAGCTATGGCTGTCCCGCTGGTTCGGCAAGGTAAGCCTGGTGCACAGTGGGCTGTTGGGCCAGCGCGGGCTGCGATCCCACTCACTTCTTGTTTCCCTTTTCTCCATAGCCATCTCCCTTGCTTCTCCAATACAGTGTGAAAGAGAAGAGGAGGTAGGGGCCAGGCTTGCTCCCACCCCCTTCCCACCCCTCCCCAGATATTTATGTGAAATATATGTGAAACTGTGGCTTTATTTTTTGAAATAAATGCTTTTAAAAAGCACTTCTCATCTTCCTTCTTACCCAGCACACACTCAGGCTTTGGCCTGGGTCCTAATTCCTCTCAAGGCTTCCAGCTCTCCCTGGGGAGACGGGTCTCCTCTATCTCCCAAACGTCCTCAGTGGCTTGCCAAAGAAAAGGGATAAGGCTCATGGGGAGCCGAAACCTGGCCTTTTGGGGAAGGGATGCTATCTGATGGCAGCTCTCGCTGTCCTCATATGCTGCAGTATATGGTACCAGCCGCAGTGGATGTCACGATTCATGTCAAGAGAGCACATGGAGCCACAAGAGGACTGCAAGAAAAAGAAGAAGAATATTTAAGGAAAAATCCAAATAATTTCATCCTGGGAAATAGAAACAAGAAAGACCCTATGAATGGATGGCACCTAGTAGAGAGACCTGAGCCAATGACAGAAGAGAGCTAGCTTAGAGGGGTCAGTGAAGCCAAGATGAGGAAGAGGTAGGCAAGGAGGAGCTCTTGTTTTTAACAAAATTTCAACAGTTTGATTTTACCAGTGAAGACTTAGGAGCCAGATGCTGGGGTAAAAACATGTTGGCTCAGGTAGGAAAAGCACCCAGCTGACCTTCCTCCTCAGCCAAGGGAATGCTCCTCTCCTCAAAAAAAAAAAAAAAAAGCCTCCTCAAATTGTATGTCCCTCCCTCCCTCCTTCCTGTGCATCTGTCTAGTCCTCCTGATTCCCTCTTAACTCTCTTGATTTTTTTCTTAATAATCCTATATATGTTTCCTGTCAACTGGTTGTTTCCTCTATCTCTCATGGTTGACTTCATTTAATCTCGTTTACTGTATTCAAGCAGAAAGCTCTTGGATTAAAGGTATGTGCTAGGGCTGAGCCACACCACAACTAAAAACAGGTTTTTTCCAGTAAATAACACAATCTCGGGTTCACAGTGTGACCAGATATCCTGCAACAAGGAACCCACGAGGAAGACACCATGATGAGCTTTAAGGGGGAAAGGGGGCTTCATAGAAGAGGGGCGTGGCCAGGCATGGGCATATCTTGTCTGTAAAAGCCCACTGGATTCTGATGATAATCCCATCCAGTATCCCAATTCTACAGACAGCTATCTGGGAGAGTCAGAAAGTATCCCCCCCAAAATAATAAGGCCATCCTGGTCTACAGAGCTAAAGACAGCCAGGGCTACACAAAGAAACAGTCTCAAAAATAAGAAGGGCTGGAGAGAAGGCTCAGCTGTTAAGAGCACTGCCTGCTCTTCCAGAGGTCCTGAGTTCAGTTCCCAGCAACCACATGATGGCTCACAACTTTCTGTAATGGGATCTGATGTCCTCTTCTGGTGTGTCTGAAGACAGCTACAGGGGTTTCACATACATAAAATAATTCTTAAAAAAAGAGGAAGAAGCCAGGTGGTGGTGGCGCACGCCTTTAATCCCAGCACTTGGGGGGCAGAGACAGGCGGATTTCTTGAGTTCGAGACCAGCCTGGTCTACAGAGTGAGTTCCAGGTCAGCCAGGGCTACACAGAGAAACCCTATCTAGAAGAAGAAAAAAACAAAAAAACACAGAGAGTTAGGCTTCACAATCCCTAAAAAAAAAATATCTAAAAATGAAGAAGAAAAGCCAAAACAATCGCCGTTGAGGCCACTCCCAGGCCTTTCTGAAGGAAGCCTCAGACTGCTCCTCAACCTAGGATGAGAGCAACCAAAGAGCAGCCAGTATAAGCATAGAGGAAACAGGATTGTGAAGCCTAACTCTCAGTGACTGAAGACTGGTTCGTGGAGTTCAGAGGGTCCTGATAGACAGCTGAGGTTGGAAGGCTTTCAATGCATGCAGGCCACATGGGCCCAGAAAGCCTAAGCTTGCATCTGGACCTTCTCCAGCTTTCATTATGTCGTCTGGAAACCTCACCAAATTGCTTATAGTGCCGAGGTGAAAGTGCGGCAGATGAGGTAGGCCAAGCGACTTCCATCAAATTCTAACATTAGGGAAGCTGAAGCAGGAGCGTTACCAGGAGTCCTCCTCCAGCCGCCAGCCTGAATGGAGTACAAAGAGTCTCCAACAATAAAAAGTGCTTGCCTGCATGAGGTAGGTGACAGGGATCTGGGTGGGGGTGCACCTCTGAAGCTCCCCCTGTCTCCATGCCCTGTTCTTCTAAAGTTGGGGTATGTGTTGGGAGGGGAGGATGTCAGTTTCACCTCTCCAGGGACCCCTCCCCCCATGCAGAACAGAGCTGTTCCCAGGAAATCACCTCAACAGCAGAGCATGTTGGGTTAAATATCCCAGTGGTGTCTCCCTACTACCTTCTGCATCTAAAGTCTGTGAGCAGATCCTCGGGGGGTTCTCTAGGGTTTCTCTGTTTACCCACCTGAGTTTCATAAGGAGTGATAGGGGGGAGTGCTGCTGAGTGCAGCACTGCCAGGAGTTTTGAACATGGCTGCAGCTCAGCCACAGAGAGAGAGACAGAGAGAGAGAGAGAGAGAGAGAGAGAGAGAGAGAGAGAGAGAGAACACACGCACTCAGAGGACTTGGGTTGAATATGATTACAATACAAAGTATGAAATTTTCAAAAACAATTTTTTTATAAAATTTAAATCAATCAGACAGCAGGACAGCAATCCCCTCCCACCCTGAGATAAATAAATAAATAGTTGTTTTAATTAAGCTGTGCCTGAAGACTAGGAGGTCCTAGCTCAGAAGTCCTCCTGGAGATGTGGTCCTTGCTTTGAGGCTCGGGACAGCTGAAGGTGCTAAGATTCGTTTGGGTCTGGCTGGATCTAGTGGGTAGTCGGAGTCCTGTCAGTTCGGTGACAGCAGCAGCTGCGGTGCATCTCCAGCTGTGCTGCGCAGCTGCAAACTCCCTTCCCTTTTCCACCCTGATCCCCGAAGTCACTCACATCTCATTTTGGGAAATCAGATCAATGCCTCTGGGGAAGGGGTGGAAAAATCCAGTGGAACTTGGTGCTCTTAGGATTCCCAAGATAGGCCGCTCAGGGCTGCCCACTATGCAGTCGGGCAGGGTCCCAGGCCTCATCGGCAGAGGAAAAGGGTGTGGACCAGCCCTTGCTTTGTTCCATCCCTATCTTCCTAGCCTGAGGTTTCCCAGATCTGCCCATTTTGGGTGCAGAGGACATGTCCTTCACTCTACAGTAAGCAGGGCTACAGACCTGTAGAGTGCTGAACCTGTGGGTGCAAAACAACTGGGCACCAGGAAGCTTTTGCGCTCCCCAATTGGTACAGGGAAAACTATGAGATAGCCAAGTGCTCCCCTCAAACCCAGAACCCACGTTCAATCTCTTAACATCCCTCATTAATCACTCATGCTCCTCCGATCCCCCTCTGTGGATCCGGTTTCTCCCCAGCTCATGTTCCAAATGCTTAGCCAGGAGAAGCCCCCCTCAGTGGCCCCAGGGTAGTCTGGACTAATCCTGGGCATTGGTAATGTCATTAGTCAGTTTCTGATGTTGAGGCATCTTCCTTTTACCTTCTTCACGTCTCTGTCTTTTCTCAAACTTGTGTCTGAGGACCATCCCATCTCCTACCCGAGCCCATCTGCTGAAGGGAGGAGGTAGGCAGGAGAGGCGGAAGGAAAGGAAGGCAAAGGCCCTCAGGAGAGCCTCATTCCGTGCACGCGTGCGCACACACACACACACACAGGAGTAATTGAGAGCAGAGGTAAAAAGGACATAAAAGCCACGTAATGGATACATGCATGGGGAGAGGTTGCAGTGTCTGTTGGGTGACAGGACCGGGATGCGGTAGGCAGTTCCTTCTGCCTCCTGGGATCCGCTTTAATTGCATATTAAGTGAAACCACAAGGGTTGGGCTGAGGGCTGAGGCTTGAAGGAGAGGCTCTCTAGTGCCCTCCCTATCCCTCCATTAATAACTAATCCTTCCATTAATAACAAGGTCCTGAGGCAGCTCAGCTTTCCATCGAGGCCTGACTCTGCTCTCTGACCCTGCAGTGCCTCACAGCTTCAAGAGCATCCCTCGGGCTCTAGGAGAACCTGGGTGCCTGAAGGCTGAGAGTATCACCAGAGGAAACCCTCGATTGGAAACACCCCTCCCACTACTAAGGGGAGTGTCCTATTGTCAAGGAGCCTTTGGCCCAGGTTTCCAGGGTCTCCTAAGACCTTTTCAGAGCACCCAAATTCTAAGTTACAGATCTATGGTAAGCCAGTAAGAAGAGCAGGTCCTCTGTGGAGTCCCGCCCTCACTAGCCAGGAGCCCTCTGGGCAAGCAGTACCAGCCCAGGTCTCCGGGAGCTTTTTGGGTGAGTTTTAGCTTACTGGAGCCTCCAGGCTACAGTGTGGCAGACTCGCCTGCCCCATTCCTTGTGGTATCATTTTATGATAGGTATTCCAATAGGCCAGGTTCTCAATCCTGGACCCTTACACTACACCGACCATCTCCAGCTACCATCTTCTCTTTAAGACCTTTCCCCAGGGTTGGATGGGAAAGATAAGGCAAAGTTAGGATCCTGAGTCCCTAACACAGTCAGCCCTGGCCTGTTTCTCAGAACTCTGCAAGTCCCCAGCCCTTGAGGCCAGGGAAAGCAACTTTATTGCCCTAGAGTTTATGAGTCAGAGCATACGTAGGGAGCCGAGCAGCATGCAATCCAGGGAAGTACATCCAGTTTGAACGTGCACAGAGCTATATACCTCAAAGTCAGAAGCCATCGCCTTCTCTCTATAGAAGAAACAAGGCTCCCAGTATACGTAAGGGCTCCAGATTCACTGCGGCCCTTGGAGGGAGGTGGGGGTGCAGAAGGAGGGGACAAGGGGCTTTAACTGAGCTCTAGGGGGCGGGTCCGAGGCAGGGGACCCAGATCGAAAGCTGAGCGCTGGGGGCCTAGGAGGTTGTGGAGCCAAGCGCAGCTGGGAGGCGGGATCGTTACAACCCCGCTTGCCATGAACTCTGGACATCAGCGCCGGACACCCTTTAGCATCGCAGACATCCTAGGTCCGAGCATGGTCACCGGAGCACCTTCTGCACCGCAACTTCCCGAGGCAGGCCCTGATCCCGCTTCGCCACTGTGTGCGTTGGAGGAGCTAGCTAGTAAAACTTTCCTGGGCCATTGCCCACGGGCTCCACAGCCTTCTGAAGGTACACGCCAGCATGGTCGCTTGGACTTGAACTATGTGTGTGTGTGTGTGTGTGTGTGTGTGTGTGTGTTTGTTCTGGCTGTCTGGCTGTCCCTGTCTATATCTCTTGTCTCTCCCTCCACCCTCCTTCGCTTCGCTCTTTGGTCACAAAGTTTTGTCCGACCCTGGCCGGTCATTTTTACCCACCCCCTGCCCTCTGCCCAAGTGTCAGGAGTTGCATCTCAGTCCCCGCAGGTCTCCTGAGTTAGTTCTGAGACTCTGCAGTACCCCCAGGGGGTCGCAGGGCCTGTGGGATACCGTCAGGCTAGAGAGAATCCAGGGACCCCGTTGGGCTGCTGGTACGTTCCCTGTATGCGGGGTAATCGCAACCAAGAGAGGCCGTAGAGGAGATGAAACACTTGAGCTGCAAGCAAGACTGAGGCAGGGCTAGGACAAAGCGGAAAGTTCCCGATACATCTCAACTACCCAGCCCCAGCCCTAGTACCAGCCCCAGCCCGAGCCCCAGCCCCAGCCAGTCACTTCTTGAGCACTTTAGAGGAACTGCCTTCTGCCTCCCTTCCCTTTTGGGCTCCCGGAAAGAGCTGGTGTTAAGGATGTATAACAGAGCCCACCAGGCCGGATGGGTCACCCAACCTCAATTTGGCCTCTAACCTACTACCACGCCCCCCAAAAGGCGTCAGAGGATCTTCTCCAAACCGTCTTGACTCTCGTACCAGATCTCTGGTCAGTCCCATCCACCCTCCACCCACTGGAGCAACCTCATCTCTCTGTCGCCAGCACTTCCACAGGCCTACTGCACTTCGAATCCGGGTCAGGACCCGGTGTATAGGGATCTTGGTGCTGGCGTGCCCCCTTCCTCCCCCCACACCTGCTTGAGCCCCGCGACCCTAAGTTTTTCCACCCAGACCTCAGCTCCTCTAAAGCTGGAGACTGACATTTCTGTCCCATCCTGGCAGGCAGAGCCGCCCTGGAGGCGCCGCCCGGTCCTGGCACTGGTGTCCGGAGACGCCGCAAGTCGCGTACAGCGTTCACTGCACAGCAGGTGCTGGAGCTAGAGCGGAGATTCGTCTTCCAGAAGTACTTGGCACCGTCAGAGCGCGACGGACTGGCTGCGCGACTGGGCCTGGCTAATGCGCAAGTGGTCACTTGGTTCCAGAACCGTCGCGCCAAGCTCAAGAGGGATGTGGAGGAGATGCGCGCGGACGTGGCCTCCCTATGCGGATTGTCCCCGGGAGTCCTGTGCTTCCCAGCACTGCTAGACAGCGCTTCAAGCCCTGACCCTGGCCTTTCAGGGCCCGATTCTGAACCCAACTTATCAGATGAAGAGATACAGGTGGACGATTGAAAGTAAAGCTGCTGCCAGCCCTGGATTCTAGGGTCCTGGACTCCTGCTAGGGGTCTTGTCTGGGTTCCCGGGTGGAGGGTAGACACCTATTTAGCTCTGTTCTGTCCCTTACTCTACACTCCTACTTTTCTTACTCGTTAAGAATAAAGCTGCCGCTCTGCTGCTAGAAGCCTCAATTCGGAATGCCCGTGGCCCGAACCAAGGCAAGCCGCTTCTCACTGGGAAATTCCGTTCGGTTGCCTTGTGGCTCCTTTAAAACGTGGTGCTTCTTTTAGACCAAGTAGCAACCCTAAAAGGTAGGTGTTAAAACGCTGTGCTTATTTTTCAAAAGAGGTTTCAGGTCAGGATTTGGACGCAGAAATCAGCTACTCCTCAGAGACCAGGCTTGTCTTTCCCCTCTGGAGACACTGGAAGGAGAGGAAGTGGGCAGGAGTCTAACGGTGGCCTTCCGGCTGCTACCCCCTACCTGCTACCTTTGTTCCTAGGACTGCCTGCAACCTTGGAGACCTCAGCACTAACTTTTAGATTGGCCCCTGTATAATAATGTGATCCTTTCTCTGCTCTTAATTAGGCTTTACTAGGTTCCCTGTATTAAGAGAGCCACGGTAAGCTTAGTGTGGGTGCACACCTGTGATCCCAGCACTTGGAAGGTGGGGTGGGGGCAGGAGAATCAAGAGTTCTAAGTCAGCCTGGGCTGTATCACAGCGCAGCGCGCAGTCCCCCCCACCCCCACCACCACCACACACACACC
>JADRCD010206451.1:22271-33785 GCA_019843815.1 Montemys delectorum
GAGAGAGAGAGAGAGAGAGAGAGAGAGAGAGAGAGAGAGAGAGAGATCAAAGTAGCTGTGACTGTCACAAGTGCATCCTAACCTGGCCCCACTGCTGACATCTGTGATCTTCAGCTTTGACCTTCCTTTTTTGTTTTTGTTTTTGTTTTTGTTTTTGTTTTTGTTTTGAGACAAGGTTTCTCTGTATAGCCCTGGCTGTCCTGGAACTCACTCTGTAGACCAGGCTGGCCTTGAACTCAGAAGTCCACCTGCCTCTGCCTCCCAAGTGCTGGGATTAAAGGCATGCACCGCCACCACCTCCGTCTTGACCTTCCTTTTTGCTGGCCATTAATCACTCTCCTCCTGAAAAGACACTGACTGGGGAGGGACCAGGAACACTGAGGAGCCAGAGGCCCACCCTGTCAGTCTTTAAGAGACCACCATGCAGCTAGGACCTTGGATAGTGAGTGGAGGGCCAAGGAGAGGAAACATGAGGGAGAAAAAAATAAGACAGGAAGGCAGGCGTGATTCTGGTGTCTTCACACAAGATCTGACTGCTTTGTGTGAATTAATCAGTGGAACAGGCCAACTGAATGGGCTTTTAGTCTGGTGTTAGGACACTGCCCTTGTAGGAGGGAAGACACGGGTTCACTTGTGCCTTCTCACACCAGCTTTTTTGTTTGCTCACTTTGTTTTTTGAGACAGGGTTTCTCTGTGAAACCTTGGCTGTCATATAACTCACTTTGTAGACCAGGGTGGCCCTGAACTCAGAGATCTTCCTACCTCTGCTTCCTGGTAGGACTAAAGGTGTGTCAGCACACCCAGCATACTTTTTTTTTTCATTTTATGTATATGAGTGTTTTGCTTGCACATATGTATGTGTACTGTGTGTGTGCTTGGTACCCACACTTCCAGAAGAGGGTGTTGGATCACTTGGAACTGGAGTTATAATCAGTTGTGAGCTACCCCATGTGCCTACATCAGCTGAAAGCTGAACCCAGCTCCTCTGCACGAACAGAAAGTGAGAAAGTGCTCTTAAGTGTTGGATCACATCTCTAGCCATGACATATTTGTTTGTTTTCTTTCTTTCTTTCTTTCTTTCTTTCTTTCTTTCTTTCTTTCTTCCTTTCTTTCTTTCTTTTTTTTAGCAACAAACCAAAAGCACATGCTTCCAGCACATGCTTCGGGTACTGGCTCTACAGAGGTGGCTAAAAAGCAAAGGATTTATGGGGAGAGGGGCATTTCATCAGGGCTTTGTGGAGGCCAAGCAATCAAGCAGAACGCTGCTTAGGGCAGGCTGACTGCCGTGGTGCTATGAGAGAGACTGGCAGAGATCTCCGACCACTGCAGAGGGTCACAGGAGCTAGACTGGGGGAGATGTTGGGTGGTCACAGAAGGAAACCCATGCGGTATTCCTACTGACAGGGACTATATGACCACCTGTAAACTCAGCCACTTCCTTTGTCATCATCTCCTGTTGTGATGACTCTGAACTTGAGTTTCTGAAACAGAGCCCTGTCTATTAGGAGTAGTCAGTATACAGCAAGCAAGGGGCAGCCCCCCTTTTATGGGGCTGGAGAGATGGTGCAGAGGTTAAGAGCACTATCTCTTCTTCCAAAGGTCCTGAGTTCGATTCCCAGCAACCACAATGATTTAGCCACCTGTAACGGGGTCTGGTGCCCTCTTCTGGTGTGCAGGCATGCATACATGCAGGCAGAATACTATATAAATAATAACTAATCTTCTGTTCAACTTCAGAAGATGCTAAGAAGTCCTAGAGAGGAAATGTTATTTAAAAATACGTCCAAGGGCTGGAGAGATGGCTTGGCAGTTAAGAGCACTGACTGCTCTTCCAGAGATCCTGAGTTCAAATCCCAGCAACCACATGGTGGCTCATAACTATCTGTAGTGGGTTCTGAAGCCCTCTTCTAGTGTGTCTGAACACAGGGATAGTGTGTGTACATGTGTACATATATATATATATATATATGCATATATATTGTGTATGTATATATACATATATAATAAATCTTTTTAAAAAGTATGTCCAAAGCCAGTGTGAGAATAGCTATGAATGTGTTCCAATGAAAAATGGTAAATTTAATTAAAACATTGTAAGAGCTTTCTTTGAGGGGGGAAATGTCCTGTTTCTCATGTATATATGACTGCAAGTCTATTTTTGTATCCATGTATATGTATGTGCCAGTGTGCATCTGTGTGTGAGCCCACACAGAGGCCAGAGGTTGATAGCAGTTGTCTTCCCCAGTTGCTCTCCACCTTATTTCAGTGAGATGGAATCTCACTTTGTAGCTCCAGTTGGCCTGAGACCTACTTTGAAGAGCAGACTGGCCTTTTATTCTAAGATCTGACTGTGTCTGCATTTGCTACCATGCTTGGCTCCCTTTAATTTTTTTAAGGTTTATTTTATTTTTAATTATAGATTAGTATGTGTCTGTGTGTGTCTGCTGTGTAGGGGTATGTGCATGGAAGTACAAAGGAGGCCAGGAATGTTGGAAACCTCTGAAGCTGGAGTCACAGGCAGTTCTGGGCTGTCTGCCATGAGTGCTGAGCACTGAATATGAGTCCTAATCAGAAGCAGTGTGTGCTGAGCCATCTCTCCAGTCTCTCACCTTATTTTTTGAGACAGCATCTTTTACTGAACCTACAGGTCATTGCTTCAATGAGCTGGTTGACCAGTGAGTCCCAGGATTCCAAATTTCTGCCTCACCAACAACAGGATTACACTACATTGATCCAAGCTTCTTCTGCAGGTCCTCAGACTACTGACTGACCTCCTTATCTCCTTAGCTGGTATTGATTTTGATTTTGATTTCATGGACTTCATAAACAGCAGTGTCATTTCACAATGTCAAAAGGTTGTTCGTGGATCTGGAGACTTAGCTATAAATGGACAGGGTTTAGTCCCCAGCTTGGGGCAAAAAAATAAGTTGGACATAGCTGAAGGCTAAAATGCCCCATAGTAAAAGGAGGCATTCTTTGAGAGACCAGGAGGAGTTCTAGAAGGGTCCCTAAAGCACTCTGGCTTGAACTACCAACCACCACAAACCAAGAATGCTGGATGAACAGTCCTTTGGGGTTACTATAGAAGGACTATCCCTTAGCTGCTGGGTGTGGTCACCACATCTTTAATCCCAGTACTCTGGAGGCAGAGGCAGGCTGATCTCTGAATTTAAGGCCAGCCTGGTCTACAAACTGAGTCCAAGACAGCCAGGGCTCTATTACACAAAGAAACCCTGTATCAATAAAACCACAAATAAATAAACGCCCCTTAAACTAAACCTACCACTTCTCCTCAGCCCACCCCCTGAACAGTTTCAGGGCAAATCATTTTAGCTGAGGCAACAGGGCCTTGTTAGCCAGTTCTTCCAGTGTTCCAGTGTTCCCTAAGTTCTTGTCCAGCTGATACCAGCTCCCCTTACATTCCAGCCTTGGATAACAAATCTGCAACCAAAAGGAAGGTGTGATGGTGTGAGCCTGTAATCTGAGTAATTGGGAATCTAAATTCAAGGCCAAGCTGAGCTACGTAGCACATGCTGGATAAGGCTCAAGCCGTGCCCTTTAGCTTGATGGATGCTCACCCTTCCACATCTCAGCCCCTTCCTTCCCTGTCAGTTCTAGATACAACCCTCAGTTATACATTACTCTGTTCCCAGCAGTGGAGGAGAGGGGAGGGAGGGGGGAGAGAGAAGCTAATCGTAATGTCCATCTCTTGAGAGAGATAGTAGCCAGGGTATCAGCAGTGCGACAGAGTGTGACCCTGTCTCATGCAGCTCAGGTGGTAGAGAGCTTGTGTAGGTCAGATGTAACGGCAGAGGCTTGAAGCTCAGGACTGGTGTAGAAGCAGGAGAATCACAGCTTCTAGGTCTTCTTTGGCTACACAGTGAGTTTGAACCATTCCAGGCGAAAGGAGACCTTGCCTCAAGACAAATGAACACACTAAGGTGGACTCTGGGCAGATGTCCACTCTGAGGGCCCTAGAAAACTGTGCAGTGTAGACCAGGAAGACAGTTCTGTGGGTGAGAGCCGCCTGTGTGAAAGCAACAGGATCCGAGTTCAAATCCCCAGCACTCATGTTAAGTTGTGTATGGCTGCACATGTCCGTAACCCCAACTTCATGGGCAGAGACAAGCAGATCCCACAAGCTCACTGCTGATCCAGCCTAGCCAAGGTGGCAAGATTTAGGTTCAATGGGAAACCCTGTCTCAGAAACAAAACTAACATGATGAGCTGGGTGTCTCAGAAACAAAACTAACATGATGAGCTGCAAAGGGTGGTGCATGCCTTGAATCCCAACTCTTGAGAGGCAGAGACAGATGGATCTTTTTGAGTTGGAGGCTAACCTTAAAAAAGTGTGAAACATTGGAGAAAGAGGTATGTACTCTTCTGGCTTCCATAAGTGTGTATATGAGTGTAAACACACATCCTCACGTGTGTATAACACACACACACCTGCACATGCACATGTACATGCCTGCACACATGCACAGGGATTACCTAAAGGCTTACTAAACACAAGTTGCTGGGAACTCAATGCTCTTTACCTAATTAAAATTTCTGGCCTGGTGCCCAAGTATTTGCACCCATCAGTTTCCGGGGGATGTTGATGATACTGGTCTCCACACTTGAAGATCCACAGTCGCAGGAATTCTTGACTTTATTAATTTAAAAACAATGTGCTCCCCAAGCGGTGGTGGTGTGGGCCTTTAGTCCCAGCGCTTTGGCATCAGAGGCAGGCAGATTTCTGAGTTCGAGGCCAGCCTGGTCTACAGAGTGAGTTCCAGGACAGCCAGGGCTATACAGAGAACCCCTGTCTCAAAAAAAAAAAAAAAAAAAAAAAAAAAAAAAAAAAAAAAAAAAAAAACCTAAAAACAAAACAAAACAGAAAAAGCAATGCGCTCACACTCCCCTTTCTATCTAAGACTCACAAATACATAGGAGAGGTGCAGGCAAAATCAGTTTATTTAGCAACCTCAATGGGTATGTTTGTTCTCTTCCTTCTTCTTTAGTCCTCTAACAACTCTATGAGGCAAGGGTTGCTTCTGTTGTGCACTTGAAGGGACTGAGCCCAGACGCTAGAGACCTGCCTCAGGGCCCCAGCTAATCACAGCTGACTATCTCCTGCTCAGTACTTTTAAGGTCTTAAATCATAAACAATTAAAACTTTGTCTATGGTCTATACAAAAGATGTGATGTGTTAACCATCACAGAAAGGAAGGAGGCAGTTGGAGACTTAGCTCAGTGCTAGAGAGATGGCTCTTCTTGCAACAATGGAGGGGAGCGGAGGGAGGGAGGAGAGAGGAGCTAGTAACAATGTCTATCTCTGGGCAGAGATGGTGGTCAGGGTATCAGCAGTCCAAGGGCCTGCATCAGGCTGTGTTAGTCCCACTGGCTCCAGGCAAGATCTAAGAAGGGACTTCTCAAATGCAAACCCTTGAAGACTCTTCAGGCAGCAGGAAGAGGTAGAGATTTGACCAGTGAACACATGAGAGGTCAGAGAGTGCTCAGCAACTGAGACAGGAAATGTAACCAGGGCTAGGAGTTGCATAACTGAAGGCTGTATCTACAACAGACAGGACAGGGACTTGGATGAGGGAGGGTCAACATCCATCAAGCTAAAGGATGTGACTTGAGCATTATCCATCAGTGGGACCCTGCTCCTGAGCACGGAGCTCTAGCTGATCAATGAGTGCCCTAGGGCTAAAAACAGGCCAAACTCCACTGTCTCCTCTCTGGCTCCAGTACAGTCTCAAAGTCTGCTGTGAGCCTTGGAGCACTCCAGAGCCTCACTCTCCTTTGACGTCCTCAAGAGATGTGGTTCTCCACCCCCTCTGTCTCTCTCTATGTCTCCATGTCTCTCTCTGTTTCTCTGTCTCTGCCTGTCTGTCTCTCTGTCGTCTCTCTCTCTCTCTCTCTCTCTCTCTCTCTGCATCCTTTTCAAAAAATTATTAGGGGCTGGAGAGATGGCTCAGTGACTGAGAGCACTGGCTGCCATTGCAGAGAACCTGTGTTTATTTCTAGCACCCACATGGTGACTCACAACCATCTGGAACTTCAGTTCCAGGGAATAGAGCCCACGCCCTGTTCTGGGCTCCTCAAGCACCACATGTGCACCTGGTATGCAGACATGTATATGTAATAAAAGTAAAGTAAGAGAAAATAAAATAAAAGTGGGATGGAGAGACAGCTCAGTGGTTAAGAGCACTGTCTGCTCTTCCGGAAGTCCTGAGTTCAATTCCCAGCAACCACATGGGGTTCACAACCATCTGTAATGAGATCTGATGCCCTCTTCTGGGTGTGTCTGAAGACAGCTACAGTGTACTCATATAAATAAAATAAATCTTTTGAAAAAATAAAAAAAAAATAGAAGTAAGAGGAAAGTGAACTTTTTTTTTTTTTAAAAAAAAAAAGCCTTTTGGCTAGGTGTAGTGGTGCAAACCTTTAGTCCTAGCATTTAGGAGGCAAATCTTTGTGAGTTTAGGGCTAGCCTGGTCTACATAGTGAGTTCCAAGACAACCAGAGCAACATAGTAAGATCCTTTCTTAAAAACAAAACAAAATAAAAAGTGTTTGTATTGTGCTGGGCACAGTATACACACCTTTAGTCTCAGCGCTCAGGAGGCAAAGTTAGATTCTGGCCTGATCTACAAAGTGAGTTCAAGGCCAGCCAGGACGATATAATGAGCACCTATGCATATCTGTGTCTGTATACGGGGTTGGGGTGGGGCAACATGTGCAGAGGTTAGAATTCAGCCACACAGTTTCCAGGAATCAAACTCAGGTTGTCAGGCTTGGTGACAAATGTATTGACCTGCTGAACCATCTTTCCAGCCTGATTTCATTCTTGGAGCACTGCAGTGACAATGTGGCTAAGGTTGTTTGTACTTAGCCACACAGAGTGTGACAGCCATGTTTGGCATACACTACCTCATCCACTTCCTATGACTATGATGTAAGGTTTGTCCATATCCTCACTTAATTTTTTTTTTTTTTAAAGATTCACTTATCTTTTTTTTTCCTTTTGAAATAAAGTCTCTCTACACAGTCCTGACTGTCCTGGGACTTACTCTGTAGACCAATTTAGCCTTAAAAATCACAGAGCTCATTCATTCATTCAGTTTTTTTGAGAGAGGTTTCTCTGTATTGTCCTGGCACTCTCTGTAAACCAAGCTGGCTTTGAACTCAGAAATCTGCCTGCCTCTGCCTCTGCCTCTGGAGTGCTGGGATCAAAGGTGTATGTTACCACCACCACCCGGCTTATTTTACTTTTAATTCTATGTATGTGTCTATGTGTATGTGCACAAGAGTGCAGTGTCTACAGAGACCAGAAGATTATGCTGTATCCTTTGGAACTGAAGCTACAAACAGTTGTGAGCTGCCCTGTGGGTGCTGGAAAAGAACCAGAGTCCTCTGCAAGAGCAGTGATTGTTCTTAACTACTGATCTCCAAATCATCATTTAAAAAATTTATTGTCGTGCAAAGGTTCCCTGGAACCCGCATGGCTGAATTATGACCTCTACAACGTGTAGCTCCCCCCACCCCCACATCTACAGACACAGATGCATATACATAGGTGCTCATCAGTGGGTAAAGGACTTAATGCCCAGCCTGCTCACCTTCTCGGGACCCACCTGGTAGAAGAGGAAACTGACTCCTGCAAATTATCCTCTACCTGTCCACACATGCTATGGCATGCATGCACATACCTATAAGTAAACAAATGAACAAATAAATGTAATACAAATTTTCAAAAGATTCATTTTACCTATGCGTATGTGTACATATGTGAGTGTGTCTGCATACTTTGGAGCACAGTGGCCAGAGAAGGCATCAGACCCCTCAGAGCTGATATTACAGGTGTTTTTGTCACCTACAATAACTATGTACACCCAGTTTGTTATGTGAGTGGTGGGATCTGAACTCTGGAACTGAGCAGCAAGCACCCTACCTGCTGAGCCATCTCTCCATCCCCACTATCCTCACCTGATAGATGTATAATCAGACAGTGAGTGCCGCCAGCCAGAGGCCCCACAGTTAGGGAGAAGCAGGTCATTAAGCAAGCGCACAGGGATTCCTACCACTGTTGTGATGGCCTCCACGACTCTCTAGTCCCCAAGCCATTTGAACCCGCCTGGCAAGGGGCCTTCCTACAGGCCACACTGAGCCCCACCTAGCAAAGTTCCTCCCACATTCTTCTGGACACCCCTTTCCTAATACATACACTCTACAGCCACCTTGGGTCATTTCGTCTCAACTTTCTGTTGCATTATTTCCTCCTTTGCCACTAGTTTCTCAAACGGAAGGCTGGCTTCCTAGAGAACGCAGGGCAGGTAACAGGCAAACGGAAAGGGGGAATGGAGAATACAAGAGAACAAGAGAGGAAGGCAAGCTGAGCGTGGAGGTGTATGCCTTTAACACCATCACACAGGCCGATTTCTATGCATTGGGGGCCAGTCTAGTCTGCATAGTGAGTCCCAGGCCAGCTCAGGCTACATAGTGACCCTGTCTCAAAAACAAAAACAAAAACAAAAAACTCAAAACAAAACAAAAGAGAGGACAGGGCAAGGTGAACCCTCAAAGATAGTCTTGAATGGTACAGATTGGGTAGGGGAAACGGGTGGCAATACAGGGCTTTGTTGTGTGAACCTATTCCCAGGGAGATATAAACAAATGTAGCCCCAGATAGACCACAATAGACCAAAGTAAAGATACTACCAAAGTAGAGCTTAGTGAGCCAGTGAGTCTTACTTGGATTATTTACAGAAGCAGAGGTGACTCAGACAGCCGAATCAGCAAGGCCCACCCCCAGCATGGTGGTGACAGCTCACAAAAGCTGGAAACCAAGAGCTCACTGCCCAGCCTGGAGACAGCTCATCAGGTTGGAGAGCACTTTCCAGGAGGCTCAGCTGGTCTGTGCCTCTTCACAGTGAGCTCAACTAGTTCCCACTCTGCTGTGCAGCTCAACTTGGCTAAGAGTGACTCTCAGCAGTGTCTACTACTTAGATCCGCCAGGGAAGGGAGGAACCTGACACCTCTGGTCCACTTCAGGGACTCCCTTAGAGTCCTACACATCCCACACACACCTGTTTAGCAATGGTATAGACCCTCATACACCGGTAAGCTTTGCATTGGTCAGATATAGCCTGAGGTCCTCTGTGACTTTTCCTCGTGTAGGATGTACTCTGGTTACAGTCTCGTTCTCTGAAGACTCCATGGCCTCTCTAAACAAGTGGGCTCCCATTGTCCACAGGGTCCTAGCTGACCCTGGTGGTCAAGGGTCAAATCTTACAAAAAAAGTCTTCTTAGACTCTTACCCCTGCTGCTATAGGATCCTAAGCTTTGTTGAACACCTGGAAGGACAGCTTTACTAGTCTTGTCACTTTAGTCATTTTAACTCCAGGTCTCGTCTCATTTAGGTAATGCTTAAAAGAGTTTTAACAACTCTCTCTCTCTCTCTCTCTCTCTCTCTCTCTCTCTCTCTCTCTCTCTCTCTCTCTCTCTGTGTGTGTGTGTGTGTGTGTGTGTGTGTGTGTGTGTGTCCTTAGCTGTCCTGCAGCAAGCTCTGTAGACCAGGCTAGCCTCAAACTCACACCTGCCTTCAAAGGTATGTGCCACACCCCATTCCCCAAGCTAAGCTTAGACAGTTTTTTTTTTCCAAGACAGGGTTTCTCCGTATAGCCCTGGCTATCCTGGAACTCACTCTGTAGACCAGGATGGCCTTGAACTCAGAAATCTGCCTGCCTCTGCCTCCCAAGTGCTGGGATTAAAGGCATGCACCACTACCACCTGGCTCAGTCTAATCTTATAAGGTTTAATAAACTCTAATCAGCAAACATATGTATCATCTTTTTATCCCTATCCTTGTACAGGTTTACTCAGAGCCCCTGTGGTTTGGCTTTAGTCTTTCATTGTTTGGCTGTATTGTTTTTCATTCTTAGAACAAAATCTCTCTCTCTCTTTTATTTTTTTAAAATCATACAAAACCCACCCTCATCCACAATATTCACTTTTCTTTTTTTATACTTTTTACAAAATTATGACCTTATACTTAAATCATTGCTGACAGTTCTCATATATTCATTTATTGCTTCTTTCTTATTACATCCTCTGGATAATAGACACAGCACCTTGTAACCACATAAGATTACCTTGTAACCAAATAAGATCACCTGTACACCTGCTTTTAGCTGCCAACCTTTTTAATTGCAAGTCTTAAGTCAGCCTTTTCTTGGCTCAGATTTTGACAACTTTTCTTTCTCCTTCTGGTTAAAAAAAAAGAAAAGTTTATATTTTAGCAAGAGCCTTGATATAATGTCAAAATGACCTTAATGTCAAGGAATACAACATTGCAAACAAGAAATGGCAGAAAAGAAAGTACATACAAAGCCAAATATCTCTGCATGTTAACTCTGTAACTGCAATTTTTAGATGAGACATTTATTAATGTCTGTTAATCCTCATTGGAAGGAGTGGGGGGACATTCTTTCTTTCTTTTTCTTTCTAAACCAGGACATTGCCTCTTGAATGGCCGCTCCACTTGTAACACTGGATTTCTTCTTTCTCCCTTTCTCTCTTCTGCCTTATTTCCTTTGAGGTTTCTGTTTGGTGATTTGGACCTTGGCTTCCTGGAGCCTTGCCTACCCTCATTAATCTGATTTATGGTTGTCAAGAGTGTCTAAGCTTTCTGCTCGAGTTTCTCCTTGACCCTTCTTACACAGACCTCTTGCAGCCTCTGAAGAACTACACTCCTGCCTCTCTAGCCCTCCGTCTTTCTCTGTTTTCCCCAGTCTGTCGGCTAGGTGGTTAGTTACAAAGTGTAAATTTAGCATCTGTTACCCGAAAGGCACTTTTATGTTTGATCTCATATTTTTTTCATCTTGCTCTTAAGCCTTTCTAGGAACACTATGAGCCCACCTTCTTTTCCTGTTGTACATTAAGGCTTCTTTTGCCTAAAGTCCCCTTGGTAGTGGCAGCCCCCTCTGAATGAAGGGCAACCTCTTTCACACATTGTCCAGAGCTTTTCTTGAGACAGTGCAACACTATCTGTGACTTTGCATGTTTTATAGTCTTTCCCAGAAAAATGGGTTGGCTCTCTTGTCTCTTTTAGATCTTAGCTTAAATGTCACCTTCTTACAGATGCTATCTCTAACCACTCCTTTAAAAGAGAGAGAGAACTCTTAACTCCACCGTACTCCCTGTTTATACATCTCCTATGCGACAGACTGTAATGTGTGGCTGGTGCCTCCCCTAGATAATGCTTATTGACTAGAAGGATTTTTATTTTATTCATTATTATTGGTGTGTGTGTGTGTGTGTGTGTTTCTCCTTCCACCTTGTGAAGTCCAGAGATCAAATATAAGTTGCCAGTCTCAGAAGCGAGTGCCCTTATTGGCTGAGTCATCTCACCAGCTCTCTCAAAACATAACAAAACATAACATTCTAGTGGATGGCTACATGTTTAAAAATAAAAGGAGGACTGTAAAAGAATTCTCAAGATTTTGTTTTGTTTGTTTGTTTG
>JADRCD010206452.1:2301-23030 GCA_019843815.1 Montemys delectorum
CTTTCTTTCTTTCTTTCTTTCTTTCTTTCTTTCTTTCTTTCTTTCTTTCTTTCTTTCTTTTTTTTTCCCAGAAACAGTGGTAAGTCAATCTCTGAGTGCAACAACTAAAACCTAATCTTGTAAGCCTTATTAAAACCCAATTCCTCTGGTGGTAAATCCTTGAGGATCTGCCATAATACCAGGAAACTAGCAGCTACATCTTACCCCTTGGATTTTACACTTTCACTGTCGAATTTTGTGTGCTCATTACTTTAAAACAAAACAAAAATAAAGGCTTGCACACTGTGCCTGGATGTTCCTTAGAGACTATTGCTGATTAGGTGGGCATAGCCATCCTGTGCTGAAGACACACACCTTTTGTCATTCCTGGGGTCTGGTTTGATCCCTTGGAAAGGACAAGGAAAGCAGCTGAGGCCTCTAGGCTGTGTGCATCTCTGCAGGTAATTTTGATCGTCCAAGCAGGGAACACTCCAGGGCTCTCTGCAAAAGGCTTTTTCAGGACTAGTATGGAGGATGAAGCCACTCTTCAGAGATTGTGAACAAAGGGCCTAGCTAGACCCAAGTGGGCTATGCCCACAGGCCTCCTCCTTAGTCTTTAAGAACAAAGAGTGCCTTTGGTGACACTCTGTGCCTGCTTCTCAGATCAGTTCTTCTTCTTCCATCCCCTGCCACAGTGAATCAAGTTACCATTAGCACTCGGTTCTCATGCTGAAAACCTAAATGTGCTTGCCTTTGTCTTTCCCCTCTTCTGCCTGACTCCCCCAACCCATCAGGTCATTCAGATCATTTTTAAACTTAGGCTGAGTCTTCCCAAGTGCCGTCTTGAGATTGCTCTCAACCACTGATGACTGCTCAGCATCCCTTTCACCTTGAAGATGGCAATGATTTATAACTCCACCAGGACTCCAGAACTTTTAACACTAAGAGGAAAAGTTGTGAGGCAGAGGCAGGTGGATTTCATGTTAGGGGGTTAATACAAATAGAGAACAAAATTGCCCCCGTGGAGCCCATTAGGAGTGAACAGGAACTGTGTAAATAGTTTACACAGACCTCTCCTTCATCAAGATAGCCTGAAACAAAGCATATTGAAGCTTGCTTCCGTGCCCCATCCTTCCCCTTTTCCTCAGTAAGCCTATGCTCAGGTAACTTCCTGCTTCATGCACCAGCCCAAGCGACCTTTGCTCAGTGACTGGAGGAGTTTTCTCTTGAAAAAAAAAAAAATTATTACTTTTTATTTAAGGAATAAGAAAACAGGCTTGGAGAGGTTGGGTAACTTGCCAAATGTCACAAGTAAGAGATAAAACCTTAATGCTATCACAGGTAATCTGACTTTCCAGGCCTCACGTTTTGCCATTCATACTAAAATGGGGAGGACTAACAAGGCCCTTGCATAGTGGCAAACCTTGCTGCAGTGGGAGAGACAGAGAGAAACATGGTACTTAAGTTAATTAGGCATCATAGATATTCTGAAGCCCTGAGGAAGAACTGGTCAGCTGTGTTCATGCCCTCTGCACACCCCAGTACGCCTTTCAGCATATCTTCAAGAACTAGGTATAAATATTTCCATACAAACACTGAAAAAGACTACATCATTGGGAGTGACCCAGCGGAAGGACCACTTCTACCAACTCTGCTCTGAACTTAAAATTGTTCCTTTAACCTGCTACTAAAAGGATGCACATGCTCGGGGTGGGAGGAGAGGACCTTGAGCCCCTAGTGACAAAGACCTTTCTGAGGGGCTATAGTAGAAAGTCTCAAGCCACAGAAATGGTTGCCACAGAACACTCTGTGAGCTCTTCTCTCTGTCTCACCAGTCTTGGCTTTCATTTCCATAGGAGCGCTGCATGGGACTGATTCTGACGTTCCTCTTCCCTCTTTCTTCTGTCCTTCCTCTCTCCTTCCACTTCCAATATGTCATTATGGTTTTAATCGGAAATGTCCCCCACAGGTTCATGGTTAGAGCATTCAGATTCCAGCTTATGGTACAGTTTTGAAGGCCATGAATCCTTTTCGATGTGGAACTGGATTACTAAGGCCTTTGGAGGTTACACTCACTGCTGGCTCAGCCTGTCATACTTGGTCATATCACAGTGGGAAGCCTCTATCACATATTTTCTGTTATCATGACGTCTCATCTATGGTGGGCTAACACTTCTTTGAAAACCATGAGTCAAAATAAAACCTTCCTCTGTGAGGTTGTTTCCGTCAGATATTTTGTAAGACAATAAGAATTAAAAAGTAACTAATGCATGTGTATTAAGTATTCACAGAGCTGGAAGCACAATATGAAGCAAACTTGTTCCTTTGGAGACTCAGTGTCCCCATCAAGTGGGAAGAATAAGGACATCAGAGCCCACCACGTGTGTCAATTGTGGTTCCAGCTCTAGGATTGTAGTAGTAGCTGTGTGATCTTGATGAGTTAGTCACCTGTCCACTCTGTAACTTTTCCTCTACATGTTTAGGATAAGGAAACACTAGAATTTACCTCATGGGGTTGTTAATATATAGCATTCATGTAGAATGGTGCCAGGCACATGAAATACTAGAGGGAGTCATGGGTTGAGGGTCCCTTGTCTGAAATGTTTAAGTCCAGGAGTGTTTCAGATTTCATTCTTTTTAAATTTAAAAATCTTCCTATCTTCCTATATTTGTGTGTATATACATGTACATATACATCTATACACATTCAAATAAAATATACACATTCAAATCTTATATATATTATATCGACATATAGTAGCTATGGGATGAACCCAAGGCTAAAATTACCTTTTAATTATGTCTCATCTATCCCATATACAACACTTTGAATGTACTTGTATTACATTGAGACTGTCACATAGAGTCAGATGTGAAATTTCCATTTATTGCATCCTGTTGGGATTTCAGACATTTTTGAGTTCAGGCTCTTAGGGTCTAATCTGCACTGTTATTTGTACAGAGTGGCTTCAATCCTGGAAGCTGTGTTCTGCCATTTATATCCCCAAGGTAAATTGCCCCGTATGTTAGATAGCTAGGGCCTGCATAGCCCTCTCAGCTAGTGAAGTTAGCAGCCCTGACTATGGTTGTTTGGTTTTTGAGGTTTTTTTTTGTTTTTGTTTTGTTTTGTTTTTTTGAGACAGGGTTTCTCTGTGTAGTCCTGGTTGTCCTGGAACTCACTTTTGTAGACCAGGGTGGCCTTGAATTTAGCAATCTGTCTACCTCTGCCTCCCAAGTGCTGAGATTAAAGGCGTGTGCCACCACCGCCCGGCGGTTGTTTGGTTTTTAAATGGAAAGAGTCATTTCTGTCACTTTTCTTTGCCTGAAGTAACTTCTTTAACCAAGGATTCAAAAAGAGGGTAAGCCATGATCTAGACCCATAAGACTGAGTGCTAGGCTGGCAACCAGCCAGGGAGAATGAGTGTAGCAGTGCTCTGGTTTCCAGTTCCCAGCTCAGATCTCCACTGAGCTTTGTCAACTTTAGAATCCATGTGATTAGAATCCATGTGTACAAGTATGTGCATGAGTGTCTACTAATGCATATGCATGCATATGTGCATGTGCTTACATGTGTACAGTATGTACATGCACATAATGTATGCATACACATATACATGTAAATGCATGATTGTGTGAACACACATACATGTGTGTTTAAATGTATGGGTATGAGTGCAGCTGTGTAAGCATGTGGATGTATACACATACATATATGTGTATATATGTGTTCTTGTAGGTATGTGCATGCACATGTGTGAGCATATGCATGAATGTGTGTTAATTTGCTTTGGTGGGTACATTTGTGTGTGTGCCTGCACGCATGCCTGTGGGGAAGTATGTATGCTCACAGGTGTTTACTAATGAATTCAAGTGTGGCCATGTGTGTATATGCATGAGTGGATATGTTTTGTGTACACATGTTCATATCTGTTTGTGCTTGTTTGTAAGTATATGTGTACAAGTATATCAAGTCCAGACTTGTGTGCTCATGTGCAGGTATGTGTCTATGTCTGTGAATATGCATTTTATGCAAGTATGGTTTTGTATGCATACGTGTATGGTGTTTGAGATGTGTTGGGGTTGGGTAAAAAAGGAGCTTAGATCAACACTATCGATGAGTAAGCAGATGCCTAAACTTATTGTTTGACTGGTATTTCAGTGTCTACTTGTCAGACCCTTTCTTTTAAATATGCTGTTAGGAATAATTACTCCTTTCTTGGGGACTTTCAATTGTAAAGTTGAGCCATTGCATGTGTATCTGACATAGGTCAACAAAGTGGCCCTGTCTGGTTCTCCTGCCTAAACAATGCTGCCTCTATGGTCATTTAATTAAAGCTCTCCTAACACCACTGAGAGCTGCACTGTCCTGCTTGACATTACTTCCATATTCACACTAGCAGAGGACTCAAAATGGGCATGCCATGAACATGTGGGCAAAAAGATTATGCAGGTCCTGCTGACTTCAGCCTCTGATAGAAGTGTTTCCACAGACAGTGGGTGCTGCAAGGTGATGCTGAGAGTCACGTTGTTACTCAGGGATAAGCAGGGCTCAAGTGCCTTACCCAATCAAACCTGGAACAGAATGTTACTGAGTAAGCAGGACAGGCCACTGCACGTTCTGATTCCAGAGGCACCACTTACTGTGTGCCTCAGATAAGCGTCTTAGCTCCTCTGCGCATCTCTCTTCTTGTTTGTTTGTTTGTTTGTTTGTTTTTTGAGACAGGACTTCATGTAGCCCGTGTAGCCTTGAATTCCCGATCTTGCCTCTACCTCCCAAGTGTTGGGATTACAGACATTTGTAAAACTTCTGTCTTTGTGTCTGAAAAATGCCCTCAATCTCTTATCTTTAACCCTAATGCTGAGAACACAGACCCTGCTTCCTTAACTCCTACAGCAGTGACATTTAATTCACCTCAAGCAACTTGGCCATAAACCCAGTCCTAAGTGGACAGTAAATTTTTCTATTCTCTTTGTTTTACTTAATGTGACTCTTTTTTAGTTTTTTTATTCTATTTGATCTCTTTGTATTTCTCTACAACAGTCATATACCTCTCTTTCTCTCTCCCTCTTCCCCTTTAATGTGATTTTTTTTTTTTTTTAAGATAGTGGTCATAGAATACAGCTCCAGAGCTTACTAGGAAAGATACCCAACTAACCCCCTACTATGCAGGAACTCCCAGCCATGCACAAGGTGGCTGTGTTTCCCTTTGAACGTTGCGCACAATACAGACAGCAGTAGTGAATTTGAAGATCCAATTACAAAAAAATAAAAAATAAAAATCATGTCCTGACCTGGCCCTGCCATCTCACTAGGGCAGTGTGTTCATTTTTAAAATAATGATAAAATTAAACAAACAAACAACAACAAAACGTAACATACAGTAGAGCCTGCTTTGAGATCAGAAGGATGAATGTGGGAATTTGCTAGGAAAACAAGAAGAGGCCCCGTCAGGACTAAGTAATGGATTACCTCTGCAAAGTCTCATCTCCAACTTCTTTGTCCACTCATTTATTACCTCAGTAAACACAAGCAGGCATCATCCTGGTCTGGGGAGTGTGACTCACATCCAAGAAGCACACGTTCTAGTGAACAGACATATCTGTGAGAAAGGTGTACACAGGGCACATGTTTTCTCCTGGGTCCTAGTTTCTTACCAGCATCTAAATATTGTTTAAGCTTAAGGCACAGAATGAGAAATACCCGCCGGCAAAGGGTATTTCCTTCCCAGTTTCTTTTTAAAATTCCACTCTTAAAGAAATCTGGTAAGACTGGGGCGCAGTGCTGAACAACTATAACCCTAACACTCCGGAAGCTGATGCAAGAGGATTGGGAACCCTGGGCTAGACTCAGCTACCTCAAAAGACCACATCTATAATCCTACCCCAAAACAAAGCGTGACTATTACTGATGAGCTTACAACTTATTTTCCTTGTTGCTTGACAAAATACCCAACAAGAGGCAACTTACTTACGGGGGCGGGGGAGGGGGCTTATATTTTGGCTCCCGGTCTGGAAGACATGGTGGCAGGAGCCTGAGGCAGCTGGCTCACCATATCTGCAGTCAGGAAGCAGAGAGCAAGGGATGCAGGTATACGTAGCTCAGTTACTCCATTTTATTCAGTCCAGGATCCCAGTCACTGGAATGGTGCTGCCCACGTATAGGGTGGGTCTTTTCACACGTAATGCCTAATGGACCATCTCCAAGCTCATTGTAAATCTTCTCAAGTTGAGAGTTAAGGCCAACTATCACAAGGAGCAAGGGGAAAAAAAGGAAGTTGTGAACCAGAATAACCTGTCCACCTCCTCCTTTTCTGTAAAGGCTGGGGGTTACTCCCATAACATTACTCGTGACTCCTGCATGGAAGGGCTAGTGGGCACTTGAAAACCTGAATGTTTTACCTTTTATTTTCCTATACTCTTGTATCATCTCCATTTTAAAGGAAGCACCTAGTGATGTATTTTTCAATGCCCCTGGTCCCTATATGCCTTAGCAAATTCAAGCACTGTTGTGGTGCACCGATGTTGAAGAGGAGAAAATTGTCTCCCTTTTTGAAATAAAACTACAAGAAAAGACCATCTTTTCTGGGCTTTGTTCTCATAAATAGGTCAGCTAACCAGGAAAATCCTAAAGCACTTCTCTTTAAAGTGGACTTCACTTAGCTTTGCAGGCTGTCGAGTCAGGAGCGAGGCCAGCTGCTAAAACAGTGTTTCCAGCATGATACTCCCCCAACATGCACATGGGGCCTTGTGGGACTCAAAGGGCTTTCCCCGATACCATCTAGTACGATCCTACTGTGACCCTTCAGAGGCCAGGTTAATGTTGTCATTCCTGTGCCACAGATAAAGGGAAAAATATTCTGGGAAGTAAAATGACAAGCTCAAATGGCAGAAGTTAGTTTTCAACAGGGTCTAACGGCACTTACATGCTAATTACTTAACAATGGCAGAAAAGATGATGGTTCATGTTAATCCTCATATGACATAGCGTGAGCATTGGGGTAGGGGAAGGGAGAAGAAGAGTCTAATTCTCTCTTTCCTTCCTCTGTTCTTCTTCCCTCTCTTCCTCCTCCCTTCCTAGTCCATTTGGAAAAGAGAAGAGAAGGGAAGAAGAATGTACCAGATTAATAAGCAGATAATCACAAGTTAGCAGCCAAGTGTTATGGAAGTTAAAATTATGCCACAGATTTGAAAAAGCAGTGTGTCAGAAACATATTAACCAAGGCTGATCTATAGGCAAATATTTAAAAACAAAACAAAACAAAACCAAGAAGTTTCCTAAATTAGAAGTTAGGACCAAGGATAGAGTGTAGTGGTTGTCTACCATGCACAAGGCCCTGGATTTCACTCCCAGCATCACCAACAGCTCCGCCCACCCCAACACAGAGATAATTCCTCACATTTTATTGCTGGCAGGGACGGTTTAGACTTTTGCCACATGGGGGCGCCTGATACCACCAGGTCATGAATGAGAGCTCCCTGCTAGACCAAGTTGCTGAATGGCTGGCTCCTCCTCACCCTAAGCACTCTATACAACAAGGGCTCAGAGGAATACACAACTCCACCCCGAAGACGTAAAAGTACAGCAAACAACTTAGTGGACCCCTTGTGTCTGCTGTCCAACGTGAACAAGCACCAGCCATGCTGGGTCACCTTTCCTCTTAATGGCTCACTGCTATACTCCCTCTTGTCATTATTTCCATTAATTTCAGGAGTAGACACATGAATGTCAATGTTTTGACATGTTTAAGACAGTTGAAAGAAAAAAAAAGATTATCAGTCAGTCTCACCACTTTTGAGATGCCTGACTGAATGGAGCGGATGGAGCAAGAACATTTTGTAAAGGACTATGATTTCAAATGTAAAAAACAAAAGGAGGAAGGAAGGCAGGGTGCTGTGCACCATGCATTGTTATTCTGCCCTCCAAGAAGATGCGAATACCATCATTTAGTTCGATGACAAGTGTTGGAGAAGAGTATCTGTGTTGAAGATGGGCTGGAAACTCAGCATCGTGTCACATCAAGGATGCACTCTCCACGTTCTATAAGAATGCTTTCTGCTTTGTGTACTTAACAGCATTCTGCCATGGCTGAAAGCTACCAAGACCTTCCAATGTCAGCCCTTTTCTTCCTTTCTCCCATGTACCCACCTCATTTCACAGGCACAAGGTTAATCCCTTCAGATTACTCCATCCACAGAGGGAGGAAGAGATTCCATACTCGGGATTCCCGGGGAGAATTAAGCTCCTTATTGGAAAGGTTGTTTTCTCCCATTGCAAGCCTTTAGAACATGTTATCCAGCAACCTTGACAAACTTGTAAATCAACTGATAGTAGGTGGGTTGTTGTGACTATGTACATCATGGTCCTGGCATCCAGGAAGCAATGGCAGGAGGATCTAAAGTTGGAGGTCAGCCTATACAGTGACCTATATAGTGAGACTTGTTTTGTTTTGTGCTAATGTTGAGGATTGGAGGGATGTCTCAGTAGTTAGGAGCACTTACTGCTTTTACAGAGACCTGAAATGAGTTCCCAGCATCCATGTGGGACAGCTCATAACTTCCTGTAACTCCAGCTCTAGGGAATCTAACACCTTCTTCTGCCCTCTGCAGCCAACAGCACACATGCAAATAATATGTATATATATATGTTTACATATATGTATATATACATATGAAACAAGTTTTTGTTGAAAAACCAAGAAATTTTATTTAAATGTGTTCTTAAAGTAGATGACTTTGAGTTTGACTGTAACAATAAGGGATTAAATGAATCCTTGACAATTTGGGGGAAATGGTTTAACATTATGAGAGAAGGAAATTGGCCAGTCATGAAAACTTTGATCATGACAGACTTCAAGGACTGGCCTTCTCAGTCTTCTAGTGAGAAGGACACTTGGCCAGCAGACCTGAACGATGAAATCCATTGGCAAGGCAACCCTGTAATGGCTAAGAACTCCACTGACAGCTGAGCTGGGGAACACATTCCATTCAACACTTGTTCACCAAGTCTCCTCTGGGTAATTTGGCTTTTCAACAGGGTGAGAACACATTGGTCTGGCCAGTATGAGCTTTTAGCACTGTGGAAGCTGATTTTCTCATCACAAACAAATCAGCTGGCTTTCGGGTCATACCTTGGTTTCTGTGTTCACTTGCCCTGGAGAAGATATTGGTCTCTCTTAGAGGATTTGCTTTCTCCCTGACAGCTTCTGTCCAGTCTGTCGTCCAATGAACATACAACCTATAGTTCATTTGCTTTTGGTTAGTCTGGTTGCCTGAAGGACAGGTTTCAGGCAGAGAGAACCAACAGAGACAGGTCTACTCTGGGTAATGAGACCAGGATGCAGAGATTTTGAGTCTCAGAGAAATTTAGTCTCTGGACACGATGCTTCTAGGCCACTGCACAGGGAACTGAAGAGCCTCATACCTTAAAGGAAGAGTTGGGATTCTTGTACTCCCACCACTGGCACCCTCAACTCTACTCAAACCAGTTAGTTCAATTCAGCTAATGAGCTATCTTATTCTTACTGACAGGAGACCAGGCAGTTCTCAGAAGAACTGTGTCATGTTACCCACTCTGTTACATCTTTAATGGCTCTTACCTACAGCTGCAAGTTCCCTTAACAGAAAAACTGAAAAGCTGATTGCTTCTCTATGTCAAAAATTAAATCTCTGTATAGCTGCAAGGCACATTACTATTGAAGGTGTAAAACAAAAATTTGGCATACTATTTGGGCTTGGTGACATACATCTGTAATCTCAACACTTCAGAGTAGAGGCAGGAAGATCAGAAGTTTAAATACAAAATGAAGAGACCAGGGAACCTGGCAGATCCCTGGAAACTTCTAGGTAAAGAGGTGTTTGAGCAAGGCCAATAAGCAAATCTAGGAACAGGCGAGGCAGAGGTAACCAGAGTAGTTATCCATAGAGAACCTGGTTTACCTGCTAGGTGAAAGTCATTGGTTTGATGTGCAACAAAATGTTTGAGCACTTGGTCCCCAGTAGGTTCTCTTCTAGGTAGTTATGGGGCAAATGAATATAGAGCCTAACCATTGAATATAGCCCCTTGACAATTATAGTCTGACCCACTTCTGGTTTTTTTGTTTCCCATTGTCACAATCCCTCCACCAGGACTGTTCCTCTCTACTATGATAGACTGAGCCTCTGTCACTGGTGATTGGCCAAGCAAATCTTTCCTCTCTTAAGTTGTTTCTGTAGAATATTTTCTCACAGCAACTAGAGAAATAGCTAATCCATCCTCCACTGCCCTAGTATAAGTGTTCTGTGCTAGGGCTGGCCTAAGTCCTATAGACAGGAGCCAAAGATATCCCTACCCCAATTCCAAGCTATTGTGAAGCTCACCTTCTAGAAACTTGAAGCTTAGAAAGAAGGAAAAAGCAATGGTAGACATCTTCCAGGAAACAAAGCAGAGGGATTCAGCTGTTGAAATGGGTCTTGACCATTGCTGGGTTCCAACACCAGGCATAGCACTTGGCATGCTGTTAGTGAGTAGATTGCATTCTGTGGCTGAATTAGAACCACTAAGTTGGTAGAATGGAGACTTGGATTCAGCTTATGCCAATAACCAGTGAGCCAGCATGACCCATTGAGTTTAGCAAATACATTGTAATCATGTACATTTCTGTCTTAGTTTTTTACTGCTGTTAAGCACCACTATTAAAAGTCTCAATGATCCTGAGAATTCTCCTGGCAACAAATGCCCTCTCCCTGAGAGATGCAAACTGGAAGCCTGAACTTGTGGTTGTGGCTCCGAGCCCTCTTCACCAAACCATAGCAAGTGGTTCGCATATGCCAGGTTGATCAAACTGTGTTCTTCTCCTTCTGATGGCTACCTCCCTTGATCAGAGGTCAGGTACCATTGCTTCTAGTCCCAACTGTTAGATAAAGGAAAATTCACAGGCAAATGCACAATCTTAGTTGATGTTTTTTATTAGGAAAACCATTTGTAAGGTTAAGAATATAGCAGTGATAGGGTGCTTGGCCAGGGTATTGGGGTGGGGTGAAAGAAAAAAAGAAAATACCTTGATCCTTTTAGTGTAAGAAAATGTCCATCACAGAAAATAACACAAAGTGCACAAAATCTACTGGGGGGATAAAAGCTACATATAACCCTAACTACCACCTAACCAATAAGCAGGCAGGGTTTGTTTTGAGGTGTTTCTTCTTACTGGAGATTGAATTTAGGGCCTAATGTATGCCAGAGAAGTGTTACCATTGTGATAAGCTATACACACAGGCTGGTATACTTCTTAAAGACTTTTTAATGCGAGCACACACACACTTTACATTGTTAAATATGAGGTTATATAGTATATTTCATTTAGCACATCAGTGTGGCCTGGTCTCATGTTACAATCTCCAGATTTTCATTTCAAACTTCTCCCTATCCGATACCATCCTCTGAAAGCACACTTTCCCTGTATCATTTCCCTGTTCAGTATCCTCAGGGGTTTCCTATCCTGACTTCCTACACATACATTCCAAGTCATTTTAGACATTATTCAAGACCATTCGGCTTGATTCTCCATTGCACCTTCCATTAGTTTTCTAGGTGTAGCTGCTGCTGGAGCAGAGAAAACCTGGTGTCTCTCTAGTCCCTTGCTGCTGCTTCTTGTCTCTGTACTAAGTGTTCCTGTGAGAACCAAGTAAACAGGGACATCTCAGAAAAACACCGGGAGGTCAGGAATTTCTATCGAGCTTAAGAAGATAAGCTCAGGAACTTTGTGAAGGTGGTGGAACTCTTGCCCATCCAGAAGGGAGAGGCTAATTAACATTCCTCAGACCACAGGGTGAGAACCAACCTGTGGGTGGGGACACATTCCACAGGGTGGACCTTTGCCCACCTTCAGACAAGGGAAGTCCTTGCCACCTCATTCCCTGAAGATCAATCAGTTTAAAAAAATCACACTGTTTTGCCAATCACATTGTGTCTAATGGCTGCTGCCCTGAAAATTGTAAAAAAGCTCACTGAACAAGTTGTGAGGGGTTGCCCCTCTCCTTAGGGTTTGGGACGGCCCCAGTGCACTGGAACAATAAAACTCCTCTTGCTTTTTGCATTGATTAGGCTCCCCATGGATCACTCAGGGGGTCTCCAGTAAGATAAGGCTTGACAGGGTCTTACATTCCCTTGCAGCTGGAAGGCTGTCCCTTCTGCATTTCTAGCTGTTGGAATCCCAAGCCACTTCCTAAGCTTCACTTAGTGAATGGTCTTTTCTAGAAAGCTTATCTTTATCCCAAGGCTCCCCAGTGAATGCATTACAAATTGAGCCAAGTTTTTTCTTGACAGTAAAAAAATATTATCACCCTTGGCAAGTCCTCACAACATACTGATATGTGTATGTGTGTATCAGAATGAACATACTAATACATACAGTATGATAGGTTGTATAAAGAAAGATTAATTAGAGGGCACACTTAACAATTTCACATTTTACTTCCACTATTATTTCTCTCACTTATAAAAATTGTATATGTCTACAGAAGTGTGCATTTTTATATACATATGTATATTTTCAACAACAACAATAAGGGTTTTGTATTGTATTTCCTGAAGATTGCCACTTCTAAGGTACTAGGAGATCTCATAGCACCTGGTGAATCCTGGGTGAATATGGCATTTGGTTAGGGACACGTAGGGGAAGGCACCTGAGTCTTGTCTTCGCATTAATCTTGTTAGGGTGGGCTCCTTGTTTTCTACAATTAAGTTGACAAATAGTTTTTAATAAATTCACTGAGCTGGTTTCACGGTGATCATGAAACTTGACTGGGTGGATTTCAAATGATATGTAAGTTGTGAGTTAGGCTTAGTGGTGGGACTTGACTCTCCAGGTGATCCTTCTTGAAAGTGATAGCATTCAAGGCCATAGCTGAAGAGTTAGACTTGACTCAGTCCTATAGAGATGAACAATATGTCAAAGCCACAAACAGGGCAAGCACAGGAGTTTCCTATGGATTGTCTTCCCCAAGGGAAGTTTCTAGTTCTCATAGCATTCTTCTTATGAGTTACCTTTTTATAAATATTTGTAAATTTAATGTGTATGAGTGTTTATCTACATGCATGTATGCATACCATATGTATGCCTGGTGCACTCAGAGGCCAGAGGAGGGCATTGGATCTCTTGGAACAGTTGTTACTGAGAGTTGTGAGCCATCACATGACTCCTCTGCAGCAAGTGCTCTTAACCACTGAGCTACTACATCTAAACAGTATCTTGCTGGGTATCCCAGGCTGGCGATGAGCTTGTGATCATCCTGCCTCTGCCTCCTGATGGCTGGTCTGGGGTTACAAGTGCAGCTAACATGCCCAGATTATGGGCTGGCTTGTTTTAGGATAATTAGGATATGAGTGTCCAGGGCCAGCCTCGCCCAGAGACTAGGTTGCCAAATTGTTTGGCTGACTTTCATCCACTGTTGATCCAGTAAGCTCCAAGTCATGCAGAGAGGAATCAGTGGTAGGTCCATATGACACCTAGACTCTCTCAGAGCTTTTCCTGTTGTCCATTTGTGACGGAGCCTTCTCCTGAACCCTGAGCTTTATTCCATTCAACTTTCTCTTTTCACTGTAGTCTCTCCCTACATTCCATCCACTCTTGTGGCTTTAATACCACCTCTCCACAGTGCAACCATCCATTTCAGAGATCCATGCATCCAACCACAATCTGGATCAATGTATTATAAAGTCTACCTGTTTAAGATGAGGTAGTCCACAGCAACTTATTACCATCTTTTTTAACCAGGAAGATGATCCCACCTACACTCAAACCTCAAGGACGACACTAGAGAGGTATTATCATCAATGTCTCCTCTTCCTTGCAGCTCTGGCTCTTTAGCCTACAGTGATGTAACAACTACCAAGCTCGCCAGTTCAGCAACTTTTTTTTTTCCCCCGTTTAGAGATGGTTTCACAGTGTAGCTTTGGCTCTCCTGGAATTTACTATGTAGACTAGTCTGGCCTAGAACTCACAGATATCTGCCTGCCTCTGCCTCCCAAATGCTGAGATTAAAGGCATATACCACCAAACTTGGCTCAGTTAGGCAAATTTTTGAACAGATTTGTCTTCTGTTCTTTGCTTTTTGTCTTAGCATTTCTGTTGTTGTGAAGAAACACCATGACCACAGCAACTCTTTTTTTTTTTTTTTTAAGATTTATTTATTTTATTTCTATAAGTACACTGTAGCTGTCTTCAGACACAACAGAAGAGGACATCAGATCCCATCACTGATGGTTGTGAGCCACCATGTGGTTGCTGGGAATTGAACTCGGGACCTCTGGAAGAGCAGTCAGTGCTCTTAACTACTGAGCCATTTTTCCAGACCGGCAACTCTTATAAAGGAAAATATGTACTTGGGGCTGGCTTATAGTTTCAGAGGTTTATTCCATTATCATGAAGGTGGGACATGGCAGTGTGTAGGCAGACATAGTATTGGAGGAGCCAAGAGTTCTACACTTGATCCATAGGCTTCAGAAGGAGACTGTGCACCACACTGAGTGTAGCTTGAACATAGAAGACCTCAAACTCCCCTCACCTCCAAGAGGTGACACACTTCTTCCAAGACCACACCTACTCCAACAAGGCCACACTCCCTAATAGTGTCATTCCTTATGAGCCAAGTATTCAAACATGTGACTCTATGGAGGCCATTCCTATTTAACACTGTTCAGGTCCCTACTGGTACTCTCTTCTCTTGCTAGGATACTACAAATGCTAACAAATGCCACTTGAATAAGTCCCTTGTATACATGGTGGGGTGGAATTTTTTTGGGAGGGGGCAGGGGGGTCATAGCAGCACATTGTTTTATTTGCTCTTTACCATAGCCAACCCAACGAACAGCTGGAGAGAGAACATCAGTAGGCATTTGGGAGAGTCCAGAGCAGAGAGAAAAAGAAGCAGAAAAGATGTGGCCAGTTCTATCTACAGGAGAAGCTAGACAAGCAAGAGAGAGAATAGCTAGAATATCAGGGCTAGGGGGAAACCTTGCTTTTATAGAGAGAATGAATGTGTACCTGGGAGCAGGGAAACCTGTACACTACAGTGGCCTGGGAAATATCTTAGTGGAGTCAGAGAGGTGAGAAGGACCGGGTGGCTAGCAAGGACTTTTAAATAACTTTTAAAGTAACTGTGAATAAGGCTAATGTGGGCTTGGATTAGGTAGCCACAGGGGTGTGTCAGTGGAGAGCCGTATGCCCATTTCACCAGAGGCAAGGGGAGATAATGGGAACGATTCCTTTTGGCTGACAGAGACCTGTTTCACGGATTCCTGGGGAATTACCTGCTAAAAGTCCTTCTGTAGTCCAGCTTGAACTGACTTACACTGATTTCTAGGCATAAGCACTGCCCTTTGGAGTTTGAGGCCTAACACAAGCCAAAGGTGGGTTGACTTTAACCAGGCCAGAAACAGTCCCGTTGGCATATAGAGTCTTACTCTGATCCAACCCCATAACCTGACACCATATCTTCTGTTCTCTCTTCTTGTACTCCTTGATCCTTTCTCTCCTGCAGTCTCCACCTCTCCATTCCCTCCCCTGTTTTATGTCTTTTTTTTTTTTTTTAAATATGGAATGCTTCATGAATTTGCGTGTCATCCTTGCACAGGGGCCATGCTAATCTTTTCTGTATCGTTCCAATTTTAGTATATGTGCTGCCGGAGCGGGCACCTGTTTTATGTCTTTATTGTTAGAAGATTGATGTATCCCAAGACACATATTGCATGTATCTAATGTGTGCATGTATTTACTGAGTTTGGACATGCACTTGTCTTATGTCTTCACATTTCTTCTTGTTTTCTTTGTGTTAACAGAGCAGACAGGTGTGTGTGTGTGTGTGTGTGTGTGTTTCTTTTTGTTGTTGTGGTTTTGTTTTGTTTAGAAACACAAATATGAAGTCACTGTGAGTCACTCACTACCAATGTTTCTTCTTCTCATTAATTAAAATTTCAACTCTTGTTTGTAACTCACTGTGCTCTGAAAGACTGGGACAAACTGTCCTTCCCAGTGTCACATAGTGTCAGTCTCCCCTGTCTCTCTGTCCTCTCCTACGCCTCAGATGCACAGATGCACAGATGCACAGAGATCCTTCCTGGTCCCCATGGTTGTCTCCTCCTGCTATGGCTGATTCATAAGCATCTTTTAGGTTGCACCTTAGGGTCAAGTGACTTGAGCAGACTTGTGCTTACTGCCCTAGAACCCTGCACTTTCTCTTTCATCCTGAGAGCTGTCATTTGGCCAACACCTTGCCTGATGATGGCTTCCTCTATTAATCTGGCGGCACATGAAGAGAAGTTAGAAACTGCATCTTCTTGTTCAGTGGTGTCTTCCTTACACCTAGCACAAATCCAGGCACTTAGCAATTGTCTGTATGTTGTTAGTGGTAAAAGGTGGCCTAACTTTAGGTCTTTATGAAATAGTAGGACATATCAGTAATCTTAGTGGTGCTCTTTTAGTTTTGAAGAATTTCTCTTTGCTTATTGCTTGTCCACTGAGTTTCACTTTTTCATAGACTTTGTATGAACACTCACTATTAGCCAGCATACTGGAAAGTGGGAACCAAAGTTGACTTAGACTCTGAGCTTCTGCAGTGGAGTTTACCCAACTAAGTAGGAATAAATCACATTTATATTTTTATGGAAAATGCACACTAGGGAGGGGTTGTGGATTGTTATAGGTGTAACACCTTCTTGTGTAATACTTGATGAGATTATTTATCCAAGAATAGGCAGGTATCAGAGAAAGGACTTGGACTCTTTTGACCTGGTCACTATGGTGAGGGCCAGGTTCATTACAGTACAGCCCAGGGTCAGGAGAGTTGAGCTGACTCATCCAGTAAATACAACAACCAAAAGTCAGGCCAAGCCAGGTTATCATGCTGGGGTTCATCCGAGGGGGCAGCAGACAACAGCTCACCATGGAGCTGCTGAGGTGATATCACTCTGCAAACGACACAAGGGCCGTTGGCAGCTAAAGACTTTCTTTTTCTAAGCTGTGGCTTTCCAGCAAGGACTGAGCCCAGGGTTGAACAACACCCTGTCCTCAGGAGAGCCAAGCTTTGCATCTGGTGCCACTCCCAAGTGATAACTTCATGAGGCTGTTTCCCCTAGTAGAATAGGAAAGATAGAGCCATATAAGGCTATTTCTCCAAACTTGGCGTTCATTGGTTTCTTCCTGTCTTCACATTACACTATAGGTGTGATTTCACATTGGTGACCCCTAACCCTTATCTTTCCTTTCTTTACTTCTTGTGTCTCTCCCCTCATCCTTTCTTCAATTCTGGAAACTGCCAGTTGTGGCAAGAGAAGCTTGATCTGCCTGGGCTGCAGAGGGACACAGTAAGTATCTGTATCTTAGTGGTCTAGTGGTTTGCAGGAGTATTTAAGAGACTCAAGGTCAAGTATATGGAAAGAGAGATGAGAAATCATTTAAAGACTACAGCCACCCCAGGAGCCATGATCTATGAAAGCATTGTCCCCAAAAGCCCTTGAAAGAAGTAGAATGTCACCCGTGAAGATGGCAGTGATGGAACCACACTGCTGTGAGTTGTGGATTGCTCCCTCCTACTAGCCTTTCCAGGATAGTTATAAAATTAGAGGTCTAGTACTGTTCCCGTTCACAGAGTGGAGGCTGAGCTTCTCAAACCTGACATGGTGGTCACTCTTGATCGAGTCAAAAATCTGTTGAAATGTACCACGGGGCTTAGAGTGAAGTTTTTCTTGAAGACAGTGTGGGCTTCAATACCAAGAATGTTTCTGTTAAAAATGTTCATGGTGGCAATATTTCTGGCAACGGCCAATGACACACCAATGGGGAAGCAGCTGGCTCAACCACTCAGGTGATTTCCTGAACCCTTCAGGCCCAACTAGTACTGGCTGAGTCACTGCATTGGATTGCTATGCAGCTCTCACTGCTTGCTAATTTGCTAAGCTGAAGGGAAAAACTGATAGCCATTCCGATACGAAACTGAAAGATGGTGCAGATGAGATAGGTCAGTGGGTAAAAACAGGCCTTGTGACATGAGCTTGATCCCAAGACCCTGTGGTGGAAGAAGAGAACCAATTCTGGAGAATTATCATCTGATCTCCATATTTGTGTCATGGCATACACACATGTTACACATACAGAAAGAGAGAGAGAGAGAGAGACAGAGACAGAGACAGAGAGATAAAGACAGACAGAGAGGAAGAAGAGGAGAAGGAGGAAGAGGCAGGAAGGAGGGAAGAAAGGTTGGAAGATGGCCCTGAATCCTTGAAAACCACCAATGCAGCTATCATCAGTACGACTCCAAGCAAATCAATGCATGTTCTGAGCTTTTTCTGATGAGGTCATTTTGCTGTCTGTGATATTTTGTTGTCTGTGACATGAAACAAATTGGTTATTGTGGACATCAACAAAACTGTGGGCAAGAAGGCTGCTGGAGCTGCCACAACCAGCAAGTCTGTCCAGAAAACACAGACAGCTAAATGAGTATTACCCCTAACACCTGCTGCTCAGTCTTAATCAGTGGCGGAAGAATGGCCTCAGAGCTGGTGGTCTCAACGGGTCATTTATGTTTAGTACTGAAGACCTAGTCAGTGGCATCCTAAAACTTCCAGAAGAAATAGAGAACATTTTGTGGATCAGTGCGGGGGAGGGGGAGAGAGAGGTATGGTGTGATAAGAGGGAGGGAGAGAAAGGGGAGGAGGCCGGGGAAGAGATGGAGAGAGACTGACTTAAGTTACTCAAACATCAGTACTTTTTATGGGAACAACTTGAACAAAAATCTCTCAGATATATATATTACAACAAAGTTGAATAACAACACTGTACTGGCTAGTTTTGTGTGTCAACTTGACACAGGCTGGAGTTATCACAGAGAAGTGAGCTTCAGTTGGGGAAATGCCTCCATGAGATCCAGCTGTGGGGCATTTTCTCAATTAGTGATCAAAGGGGTAGTGCCATCCCTGGGCTGGAAGTCTTGGGTTCTATAAGAGAGCAGGCTGAGCAAGCCAGTAAGGAACATCCCTCCATGGCCTCTGCATCAGCTCCTGCTTCCTGACCTGCTTGAGTTCTAGTCCTGACTTCCTCTGGTGATCAACAGCCATGTGGAAGTAAGCTGAATAAACCCTTTCCTCCCCAACTTGTTTCTTGGTCGTGATGTTTGTGCAGGAATAGAAACCCTGACTAAGACAAACACCAAAAAAAAAAAAAAAAAGGAAAAAAAAAAGAAAGGAAAGAAGGAAAAGGAAAGAAAGAGAAAAAGAGAAGAAAAGAAAAAAAAATCCTAATGTTTTACCCTTTGCTACTTTGAGTTAATTTTGACTTCCTCAACACCAACTACAAAAGAATGACAAAGTGCTTTGCAGACCTTTTAGTTCTGAGGATACTCAGCACAAGAGCCTGTTGTTGTAGGTGTGTGGAAGGACTGTGCAGAGAGAAAGTGAGAGGCAGAGTCCTCAGCCAAGCAAAGGGCAAGCTTTGCAGACGGCAACCCCAGAGGGTAAGGTACAATAACAGCCAGGTCCAGGAAGGAGACGAGCGAGCGAGCGAGCGAGCGAGCGAGGAACAGGAGGTGAAATCAGAAGCCTGCTTATTAGCACACTCAGAGGTGAAGGGAGAAGCTAAGTCAGCCGGATGGTGGCTGAGCAGACCTGAGGCAGTTTTCCTAGTCCTGACCTTTCTTCTCCTGGGTTCTACTGCACAAGGCTCAGAGCCTGGGGGTGGGGGTGGGGGGCGGGCTCAGGTACAAGGAATGCAGGGAGCACAGAGAGCTTGGTGGGGAGGAGGGGAGGGCAGGCCCACGGGGAGGAGCGAGCCTTCTGGAGCCAGAAATCACGCCTGTCTACACCTTTCAAAACTTTATCACCGGGTATAAGTTAAGCAATTTGATTTCCACAGTGTGAGCAATTAAAGAGTCTCTACTTTTCTTGTCTCTAAGCAAATGTGGGACAATCACCCCGAGCTTCATCCCATCCAGCACATATTCTGTCGTACCTAAGGTTTTTGTAATGCACTTTTGTTGTCTTACTGTTATTTCGTAGACACATATTTTGCTGGTAAGGGTGTTTTGTTTTGTGGGCTTTTTGGTTTTGTTTTGTTTTTCTCCTGTTTTATTTTGCAAGCATTTCATCCGATGACTTCTCACCATGACATTCTAGGCAGGAAAATCACTTCTTTCACTCCTGCTGCAGTAGCAAAAGGCCTGGTATTTGCTAGTAGCCTTGCCTGCGGGTCTTCCCCAACTTCCTCATCTGAGCCTTGCCACTCCCCCAAGTCACCTTTCACCACCACCACAGGCCAGAAGCCACTTCCCTGGGTTTCACATGGGCTACCTACTGTTTGCGTTTCCTGCCCACACTCTGTGGTCCTAAATGTCTCCTCACTGATACTTCAGCCAGACCTGTGCTTTGTTTTTCTTTGGCGCCAGGGATAGCACCCGGGTCTTACAGTGTGCTGGGTAAGCATGCGCCATTGGTTTTGTTCTGTTGTGTTTTTGAGAAAGGTTCTCACTATGTAGCTTTCACTAGTCTGGAATTCACTATGTATAGACAAGGCTGGCCTTGAACTTCTAGAGGTCTGTCTGTCTCTTCCTCCCAAGTGCTGAGATTAAAGACTGGTACTATTGTGCCTAGCAGTTCTGTGTTTTAAGGTTGTCTTGTCAGCCACCGATGACTGTGAAATTCAGGCAGAGAGACAAAACTAACATTTTCAACTTCGAATTACACATTTTGGTATATTTTGTGTTGCACTTGTATATTTATAAATTCA